>VZTT01020337.1:1073-16404 GCA_013400855.1 Buphagus erythrorhynchus
GCAGACCCATATGTTGTTACTATTCCTTCAGCCATCCTTTAAGTGTTCAAACTTTACTGCTAGTGTGGGAAGTGTGTGACAGATACACAGTTAGTATTTCCAATAATGATACAAATGAATGACATTCTACTCAAACAGTTTAGACAATGGTAATAAAAATGAAAAAGCGCACTAAAAAAGAAAGGGGAATGTGTGTGTCAAATAAACTACCTGTAGGCTTGAAAGACAGAGGGATAATTTAAAGTGTGCTATTAGAGTAGCAGAATTGAAATGAATGTCAGGCAAGTTTGAGGCTAACATGCTCATTCTTCCTTTGATCACAGTGTTTCACAGTATTTAGCATGTGATGGAGAGCTTTCACTTATTTATGGTAAGAAAAGTAGAGTACAAATTATTAATAGCTCATCTCATTCACTAAGTGCTAAAAAGTAGCAGGAGGAGTGCAATGGCTGCTTAGAAAGTTCTTGTTTAGGAAATTTTAAAGGAATTCCACATACAGCTCAAGCTAATAAAATACCTTTGAAAAATAATACGGCTTAGTGGCACCACTTTAGGGCAATCACCTTCCAGTGATGCAAAAGAAACTAAGGCAGCATCCCAGCCAGTGCTCTGCCATTTCAGTGGCTGTCAATAGCATCCCAGATTTCCAGCCCAACATATATGAGTTCTCAAACTTGATTCCCCAAGACAAACCACCTAGAGGAAAGATCGATCTGCTTTTGCTGAACCAGAGTTGGAATCTTCAAGTAGCCTGAAAACTAGTAAAACTAGTAAAGATGTGAGGCTGGCAGAAGGAAGGAGCTAACTGGGAAATAAATAACAAACAAATCCCCTCAAAACCAAAGCAAAGGTACATATCTCTGTAAAATACATATCCCAGGAGTTCCCTGGCAAGCCTAAACACTGGAGTAAAAACACACATGTATTTCCTCTACCACTGCCCAGAGGGGCAAATTCTACAACTATAAGTCTCAAGACTCAGGCCAGCACCATCCATCCATGTGCTATCCTGAAGGGCTGATTAGAAAACCTGTTAGGTTAGGAATTGGATTTGAGTTCTGGTGGAGATAGTCAGTCATTCATTGCACCTCCCCTACTTAAACTATTCCTGACGGATGTTTGTCCAGCCAATTCCTAAAGAGCTCTATAAGCTCCATCTCATTCTTCATTATTTCTACTGTTGGAAAGTTTTCCTTGTATAACCTGCAGCTGGCACAAAATACCAATTCCTTCCCCTGATCAGAGACTAAGCTTGTTGAAAACCTCCACAGGTGCCCTTAGATATCTGTGTTTTCTTGTATTTTTAGAAGCACACCTACTGCTAAGCTTGTGTAAACTAAAATGAGCAATAAGTAACCATGATTTACTTTTTAAGACTCTCTAAATAACAACTCGGACTGCCAAAGAACCTCAAGTCACACTTTAACTAACTTCATCCACAAGCAATAAGCAGACACCACTGAGATAAAAAGCACCATCTGCTTAGCAGAACTCCATGACACTAGACAAGACTTTATGACAAAAAGTGAAATGCCAGGAGGAAAGCAAACTTACTTTTTAAAGTTCTGTATCCATTACTCAATAGCTCTTCTCCCAGTATGTAATTCTAGTAACACCTGCTCTCCTCAGTGCCTAACATCTCCTTTTTTTTACTCCTTTAAGTTCTGCCTTGCAAAGAGATTTATGGCAGTGTGTGGCATCCCACTGCAAAGCAGAAGGGAGTATCCAAGATTCATAGATGTCCGTGGTGGAAAAGGAATGACAAAGTCAGAGAGTCATGAAAACTTAAGAAGTTTTATTAGTAAATTATACACTTGGCATGGAAATTGGTCCAAGTTGGTCCCTTATCTTCTAGTATAAACACAGAGATGTGGATTTTGAATATGGGGTAGAGTGAAAGAGAAGAAAGACAGAAAATGAGAGAAAGAGAAGAAAGAAATAAAATGAGAGGAGGGAGGGAGGGATGAAAATAATCTTGTGAAATCTGTGTGAGTTTTAGTATCAGTTTCAGAAGAATTGATGGCTTGGGTCATGACATCTGTAATATTCTGTAGAACTTGGCAAAAGCATGCCAACTAAAACAAAATTTGTATCAGGGGCTTCAGTTTAGAGTTTCAGAAAGCTGAAATGAACCAGCTTTGGTTTAACCAAACATAAAGTTGTAGCAATAAAATTAGGATAATAAATTCAGCTTGTATATATGTTATTCTATATACATTTGGCAATTTCTCTTAGAAGGATGAAAACAAAATTGTGTAACACACTTTCATAGAAATTAGCAGTTATACTGGAAAGACATACTGATTCACACATACCCATAACTGAAAGAGCTATATCAGTACAGAAATCTGTCTTTAGATTACAGAAGGTAAAAAGATGGTTTTTTTACTCCACATGAATGATGCTTCATAGTTCTTACAACAAATCACAGGAAAGTCTGAGAAAAAGTCATGCAGTGTTTTTACACCACAGTGGTTAAGGCCACTGCTGAAAAGTCAAATCCTTTCCCTCTCTAATTCAGAGTAAGGACATAACCTGAATCTTCTCCATCCTCTTCCTGTCCCTTCCTGTCCATAGCTGTCATTCTAGGGCTGCTCACCACATCCTTTCTGCTGAAATTGCCGTATAAGACCAATTGAGAGCTTGTATATGCAGAAAGGAAATTGACCTTTAGGCAAATGGACAATTAATTTAGAGTTTGCAAGGGTCAAATTGCTACACCAAGGAATTTAATACGCAGTGAAAGAGTCTGGCCAGTCTCCCACTGTGTGGAAGACCAGAGGTAGGAAGACCTGACTAATGAATTCATGCACTTACATGGTGAGGACATTAGCTACCATGTTATTACACATACCATGGATTGCTTCTCCTGTTTTGATCTAAACAGTTTGTTTTGCTAAGGTATTATTGGAACTGCTATTTTCACTTGAAAACAGTCATTTGTGGTGAGCAAACATTTTCCTGTAAATCACTTTCCAGCATATTCTCAGTCTTGTTTTAGATGGATACCTGTCACATTCTGAACAGCCTTTACACCCTCAGACATTTTCCCATCTAAATGCTAACTAGAGGTGATACTGCCTACTTAGGAAAGTCATATGAAGTCATAGCCCACATTACTGTAACAGCAATAAAAGGGCAAGAAAATGAGGAGCTGTGCTATTAAACATGATGAAAATAATAAATGTTGTAGCGTTTGCAAATGGGCTGGGGAGTATTTTGAAGCGCAAGCATTTTTCTTCCCAGTCTAGAACAGAGCTTGGTAATGAGGAGCAAGGTGCCAGAAGCAGACACCTTGCACTGAGACACGCTGGAATTGGTGGATCTTTCCAGCCTGCTTACTGCAGATTAGCCAAAGAGAGTAATGAACTCTCTGCAGTGCACTCGGGCTGAAAAAACTGCCACCTACTAGAGGACAAGGCAGATTTCAAGGAGAGACTGGCACTTTACAAGGAAGATACTGGGATTTTGCTATACTGATAACTTTTATAGGAATGGCTGAAAGTGGGTATCAAGGTTTTTTATAGTCAGGCAATAAAAAAACAGAACTATGTGAGAAAATCTTCCACCACAACTGAAAAATGTATCTGAAGCCAGGGGGGGACATCAAACCTTTTAAAAACAGAATAAAAAAAGGCTATTTTCTTCTTGGGGATTTATATATCTTTTTAACAAAAAGAGAAAGAAGAAAGCCTCTCAATTTTCATACTCTCCTTGTTCAGGTACATCCTTATGGTTCAGATTCATCCTCCTACAACAGACTCCTTCCTGGTATTCAACATCAGGTTGATCAAGTATTGTTTACATCCTGGCCTTGCTGTGCATTACTCTGAGCTAATCCACTTAGGTCCCAGCTATCTATCTGCTGGCCTCAATCTGCCCCTCAGCCCTTTCTCAAAGCAGGAGATGGAACCTCTCTGCATAAACTCAGGCTAACCCCACATTAATCATGGGAGCTCTGGTAGGCAGGGTGTTTTTTCTCTCCTCCCATCTTTAAAATACAGAATGATACAGATTAGAAGTAGTGAGTCCCTGAAGGATGGTAGGTCTAACTCTTCTCTGATAATCTGCTCTCAGGCTTTCCCAGTGGGGGCCACACCTTGGGCAGACAGAATATCTCCTGCAGAGGCAGTTTTCTCCCTGGCTGAAAGAAAAGAATATGCCAGACACAAAATAAAAGCCACTCTGTATGCCAGATATTCATCCATTTAAATAACACTAGGGAAAAAAAGCCCCAACAAACCAAAAACATTTAGCTACAGTGGTGCAAGATTCTTTGCAGACAATCCCTAACCTTGACAAAGTCAACGAAGGAGGAGAGGAACAGTCACTTGCACTGAAAATAACCATCAGCTATTACTCTCTCTACTGTTTTCTACAGTCACTTTCAACTAATTTACTTAGAAACCATAATCACCCATCTTGTCATGGCAGACATTAATTAACTACAACATTTACAGAATTATAGCAGTCAGTCAAGTATCTCAGTTTTGACAAGCAGTGCAGCCAAGGTAAAGCCAACTGATGCAAGCCACTGGATTTCCCTCATAAGAAAGTCAAAGGCTGTGAAATAAACTTCAGGAAGATCCACAAATGAATACAACTTCCAGCGCAAGGAGCAAAACCTGCATTGCTGACACTGCCCTCAGCTGCAGAAAATTTCATTATTAAAGAAAACCAAGGCATTGCGAGCCTTAATTTCCCTCCAAGAAAAGGAACATGGGAGAGTGAGATTGACACAAGCAGCTTAGCATACCATGGGTAATTAAGTCTTAGCATACTCTAGGGTGCTGTAATTCAGATGCCATAACTTTGAAACACTGGAACTTCAGCAGAGGAAAAGACAATTCAGTTTGTACAGTGCTTTATTTTTAATTTGCTGTCATGCAATGATTAGTTTATTGTAGAGTTAAATTTTTATGATTAGAGTTTCTGGCTTCTCAATCTTCACTCTCTTTCAATACATATATGGTCTGTTTTCCTGTTAGCTAGATCAGTTTTCAAAAAAATGACATTGTTATTCCATATCCTTTGGTTTCTTTCTAACATGACAGGGTTTTCTTTTGTTTCTTCTTCAACAGATTTGATGAATGGTGGCTTTATAATTCCTCTCTCAGTAACTGCTCACATTAATGGAACTCCCCATTCCTTCTAAAGTCATTTGTACACCCTGGTCATGTTGCTTTTTCAACTCTGGCTTGGTCATTGTTGTGAACTTGCTTGTGGGGTACAAAACCAAAGCCTTTTTTGGCTTTCTGTAGGGGTAGGGCTATACAAACAGATAATAGGAGGCAGTGTGTTCCAACACTACAGAGCTTTGAATATGTCACTCTAAAATTTAAGAGCCATCTTGCCTTGTGGCATCTTTGGACCCCTTCACCTCAACCCCTTTACTTACTTTAGCTGAAAGAAGCTTCACTTCCTATTAGCTTTGATCCACTTCATAACAAATCAGAATTTATGCAGGCTAATGAAGCCAGAAAAAATCAGAAATGAATTTCCAGCATCCCGACATCTAGCCTTTAGGGAACTTACTTGGCTTGGTCTCCAAGTCTGCTACAAGCTGCTAAGACTTCAGTGGACAAAATGTTGTGACCGTAACTAAAAGGAAACAACTCAAAGAACTCAAATACCCTGATGTGATTTAGGTTTAAACAAGGACACAGACATTAGGAAAGGATTTGATTTGTGGTAAACATGAAAAGAAATAAAACTAAGTGTGTGTGTTGCTATTTCACGACCCACTGTGCAAACATTGCTGTAGGCACGATGGGTTTTATTGCTCATTAGTAAATAATCAAGTTAAAAATAAGATGGTTGGGAAACTGCTGATTGATGAGGAATAAAATAACATGACATAAACATCTGTCTCCCAGTCTAATATGTGTTAGTAGAGGAAGACATTGCTAAGGCACTTGAATGCTCAATGCCCTGATGAGATAGTGATTACATTGGGAGCAGTGTAATGCAACTACAGCTGCCATTCCCTTTCCCACATGGGGAACGGTACAGAAATGTGGGTCTGGATTGTTTACTTCCAGAGTGTCTTTAATCTCCTAAGACTTCCACAGGGCACAAACTTTCCTTCCACATAAAACTCTGCTCCCAAGCGGCAAAACTCTTAGACTCTTGCTTGGAGCATGAATCCCTCCTTTACTGGAAAACACTTTCCCAGCTACAGACAGTGACAGCTGACACGCTCTCTCACCTCAGGCATGTCCAAATCTACTTTGGCAAAAACAAAGATAGATGTGTCCAACAAAGAGCTTTTAAAGCTTAAGCATTTAAGAAAAATATCCCACACAGGTATCCCTACTTCATTAAAACACTTTCCTAGCAGAGAAAGAGCAACACACAGACTCTTCCACTAAGGCATCTTCTTCAGTGGTTTCCTTTATTAGGTTTCACACCTACAGAACTAAAATCACTAAAAATTTTACTAGTGAACACAATAATTCTTTCAGTTTCTACTGAACTCTATTTCTGTCCTCCAAAGAAGATAGAAATACAATTTCTCCTGGGTGCCACCCACACCCTGCTCCTATTGTCTGCCTTCACACTGAGAAGAAGAAAGGCTGCATTTGCAATGATCATCTCTCTGTATTTTTAAACACATAAAGATCACACACAAATAAAAAATAGACTCTTTTCCCAATTAAACATTAAAATAGCTAGCAAGTATCTAGCACTGCCAAACAGCCTGTCCTCAGAGGTCAAACAGTATTTTGGGTTTTCCACACTTGGATAAATAAATATGAATAAAATTACAAAGCTGGATAAATATATGCCATAAGAGATGCAAATAATTTTCAAGATGTCAGCATTTACCTCAGATTATAATACACTTAATTCAGATTTTAATAGGCTGACTTCAGCCTATTTCAGAGTTATGAGCAAAAAGATACAGATTTTGTAAAGAATCTACCCACTTTCCCTGGGCACACCACTAAAAAATAAACTCTTTATTTATGCAAAAGATAGAGAAAAAATACTAGTTTTTCTAAAAAAATATTAAAACTTGGCTCCAAAAGAACCACTGTTGATTTTATTTTATATTTTAGTTAAAGAATCAGTAAGGGAATGAAACAGAAGCAGTATTTTCAGAATACAGAGTATAACGTCATACCACACAATACTCCACCTGAAAAACAAGTGCACACACAGCAAAAATTCTCTGAAAAGAATATAAATTAAGATTGCTGACAGATAATAAGTGAAACAGTATGAAACAAGGATAGATAAAGAAAAGACCAAAATGGTACCTATGTCTTGGATTTATGTAACATCCTCGTTAACAATTTAGAAATAATAAACTATGCATTAAGGCTTAAATTGATGTATTAAACGGGGAGTAGGAAGCAGCTGGATCAGGAACACTGAAAAGAATGGGCAGAAAACACTACCTAGGCAGAACACAGGAGATAAACATCTGTGACAAATATTCATGACTGGTACACCAAAAGAGACAGAAACCACAAAACCAGGAATGAAAGTAGGGACAGGCAGAGAACAGCAAGCTAAGATTAATCTGCTGTGCAACACAGCTGTAGCAAAGGCAGAGCAAAGCTGCCAGTTTGCAGAGGCTGAGCCACCGCCGTGGAGTCTGCAGCCAAGCCATGTCTGCTGGAACACCAGCACAAATGGCTGCACCTTCCCTGCCTGCTCGCCTTCTGTCAGCACCACCAGCACCAACAGGTCCGTGTTCAGCACACACACACTCGGAGCTTGAGGTGCATGCACTGACACCAGCACCACCAACACCAACAGGTCAGTGTTCAGCACACACACACTCGGAGCTTGAGGTGCATGCATTGACACCAGCACCACCAACACACACAGGTCAGTGTTCAGCACACACACACTCGGAGCTTGAGGTGCATGCACTGACACCAGCACCACCAACACAAACAGGTCAGTGTTCAGCACACACACACACACACTCGGAGCTTGAGGTGCATGCACTGACACCAGCCCTGCATCACATCCCTGGTGTCTGCATTAGGCCTGGGGGCTGTTCCCAGGGGGGGCTTAAAGGACAGCTTCCCTTCCAGCAGGCTTTGTAGCAGTTTCTGGTGGAGATGTCCAGCCAAGGAGATGAGGCTGTACCTAACCTAAAGCAGTCCTCCCAAAAGATACATATTGAAAATTGGATGAGCAAAGATGGAATGTAATCAGAGCTGATGAAAACACCTCCAATTATGTAATTTAAATTACTTAGGAATATTTGCTGGGAAGTAATGTTGCATAAAGAAGAGATGATTTGAAAAGTTTCTTTTCCAGTTTTCATCAGTCAATAGGCAAAACATTTCTCAAGCTGACTGGGACCTCTGCTGCAGCCAAGAACATCTGGAGGAATTACATAAATCCCTTGCAACTATGCTGTAGAAAATTAAACGAGAAGATCCCAATAACTGCAAATGATAAAATACTCAGGCAGTTAAAATCTAGAGTGTGTTTTTATCAAAGAGAAGAGTTGTTAGCCATACTTTCTCTGTACAAGCTGAGACTTAAAATGGAGTCTATTCACCAATACTTTGGGAAGCTGAACCTCTTGTCTTTTGAGAGAAAAAACAGAAAAGGTTTTCAAGAGGCACGTAAGGGAAATTCCTCCTACTCCTACTGAAACTGTAGAAGTTCTTCCCTCAATTTTCCCACTGGTTGGTTTCCTAAACTTTTAACTTTATATATATATATATGAAGAAACTTTGCCTACATTTGCTAGAAGTGTAGTATTTTGGGGAGACAAAAGACTTAGAAGATCTTGGCCACACAAGATAGAATCTTGCAATGGTCACATCCTTATGTTCTAGTGACTCTTTCCTTTCATGATTCATTGTTTTCACATTTTATATTGCTGCATTTTGTTGTTATAGTTGAAGCCCTACTTTTAATATAGTGTGAATTACATATCTTTTTTTTCCTGTTCCACACTTTATCATGCAGACAAAAGAAATAAATTTCTGTTTATTTTGAGATTATCTTCTCAAGGTCAGTTTCCCAACTGCTCCTGTTGCCAGTCAGCCCAGAATGCACTTATGCACAATGTGTAGCTTTGAGTATGATAATCATCCCACTGTATCATAATTTCCATAATGAAGTCAGATTAGAAACTCTCTCACCAGCTGCCTCAAAATTAAGAGACGTGGAAGGTCTCAAATCAACTACCTAAGTTCATAAATTGATTACCACTCTCTTTAAAGGCTGTATTTACTAAAGCAAAAACTACTGAAATCTTAGGAACCCTATTGTCAGCATCCTTCCCTTATGAGCTTGCCATTTCCTCCCAGTGAATAAAGTCAAACCACCAGAAACTGAGCAGAGTTCTACTGCTAGTGGTGGTTGTGCATATGCTCTGTGTTAATAGAGTCAGTTGCCCCAAATAATTAGCCATCTATATTCTACTAAATGAAATTCATTGAGCAGTTCAAGACAGCACAGTTGAGGAACAGGTTGGTTCTTGTATTAAGGACTAAATCTTTGCTTTCTGTTGCAGATGAAGGATATTCTCTATGGGTTCAATAGTATTCCACCCAGATCTTTTTCTCCTTTCACCAATGCTTCAGTCTTCTTTGTAACTGGGATTTTAACTAGAGTCACTAGATTGGGAGTATGGTTCATGGTGCCACATGAGAGTACAATGAGAACTGATTTAGGGAGCTAGTCATTAGTAAGGCAAAATGCAAATAGCAGGTACTTTTGGAACCTATATTAGATGCCTTTCCTATCTTAAATGGTATCTTAAAGCAGGCTACTCCATCGTGACTATGTTATCATCAAAGGGTTCAGCAGCTGGTCTCCTCCCAGCTAAAAGGTTCAATGTCCATTCATAGATCCATTTGAGTTGTGTTCAGTACACAGTGAAGGAATAAAAATTAAAATTTTTTTTAAATGAAATGAAAATAAAAATGAACATGTACAGAACTGACCTGAAAGTAATAAAGAAATGCAAAAGCACTGTATGGTCAGGTGCAAAGTACAGTCTTTCATTAATTCTCTTTTTAAGGTGTTTATTTCCATTTTTATCTTTGCAGTACAGCTTTTCCCCCTTTTCAATGACTCTACTGTGACACATGTGAAACAGCTCCTACTGTGAAAGGGGTTCAAGAGTTACCTTCCCTTTATTCTGAATAAATTTCACTTCATGAAATAACCTCAAAACCAACGGGAGACACCAGCCAAAGGGAGAACAAGAACAGATACATCATTTCCAGCATGCAGAGATACAGTCATCAGATGTCACAGTCATATATGCAGCCTTGACAGAGGCACTTCATCTGAATGTATTCATGAATACATGCACCAATTGGTCCAAAAGATTTCCTTGGTCTGGATAAGCTCTAGGACCTGGTCTTTCTCTGGCCCCTCTGGTGTATCTCTTGGGAGCAGGGTCCCATCCTATGATTACTTTGCAAAAAACAAACCCATATCTTATTTTCAGGAATTTTTCTGCCCTCCCTTTCCCTCTACCCAATAATTCTGATGAACACACTTTCCTTCTTGAATGTGAACACCTTTGTCTCTCTTGACTGAAAGTATAACATCTCTAGTGTCCTATAAAGTTCATTGTACACACAGACCTGGTGCAGGAAGCTGAAACATGTATCACTATTTTCCACTTCCCTGGCTGCCTGGGAGCATCTTCCTGACAGATGTGGACTCCTTCTGTATCTCCAAGGCATGGTGGGGATTTCTCCCACCTTCTGGCCAGGACAACACTCTCCTCCTTACCCCCTTTTACACAACCCTGCCCAGGGAATACCTGTTTCATTCTCTCTTGCTCAGATCTTCTGATCATTCTCTGCAAGTCTGAAGCACTCATATTCCCAGACATGAGTTCTCTTGTTCTGCAACTAGATACTTACACTGCTCCCAACCCCCCACTTTGTGTATCCTAACATTCTTGCTGCTTATTCATCATTAACATCTTCATGCTGAACATCTCCTCAGCATTCCTCATCTACCAGTACAGGTGGTAGAACTGGCAGGGAATCCACACAGACCAAGGCATTCTGTGAAAAGGTCATTTCCAGACTGCGAGACTTTTGCACAGCTTTTGTGTAGTTCAATGGTCATGGCTGTAAATACACAGAGGGTGCAAGATGGTACAAAATAATATCTGTGGCATTACTTCAAGAAATACCAAAGCCTTCTCTGTTCCCTCAGCCCACAGAAACACTGTATTCTATTTCCACATCACAGGTTTTTTCTACATCTCTGAAGACAACATAGCCCTTTTTTTTCCTTTCAAGATCTCAGCCCAGCATCATACACATGCTAATACAGAAATTAAATATTTGTTGAGTAGCTTCACATAGGTTTAGAAAACAAGAAAATAAAGTAACTAGACTTACCCCCAGGAAATTAATAGTAGAATCGTTTTCAACCTTGGCACTGAAGTTATAAACAAAATTAAGTACAAGTAAGTCCCCCAGAAATGACTGTGCCTGTCAGGTAGGTAGGGAATATACCTTTTCACTCTGGATCTAACACACTTCACTCTCATTTACAGTTTCCCACTTGATATTTAGATAACTTTATAACATTATTCATTATTAAGACTGGATTCAAATCAGTAACCTTCTGAAGGGAAGTTACATGTCCCATTTGTTACTCAGTTCTCCAGGTAAGTCCTTCTGCCTCAAACTCATGCATCAGCTTTGATGACAGAGAAGCAGTGCTCACTGAAGTGTTGCTAATGCATTCCTGAGTCTGGCTAATTACACACAATCAACTGATTCTCAAACATCAGGATGCCAAATTTTGCCTTAAATCACTACCACTTGATGGGAAACTTTCTATTGCTTTAAGAGGTGAAAACAGTTGAGTTACTAATGAAAATCAGATTCAACATTTTGAGACCAACCTCCTGAAGGCAGCTACATAGAAATCAAGGCCTTTAACCCTCCTCCTGTTGTACAGAAAATAACTTTAGCTATTTTTTTTTCTTTCTTACAAAATTGAATAAATACAAGCCTTTTAAAAAACCCCAGACAAAGTATTTATATATGTTCAGTAAGAGCAGTCTTAAAACTTCACCTGACTAAATTGGTATAACAACACAGTGCCTGGAAAACAACAGTGCTAGCTTTTTCTCCAATGAACATGATTCCACACAAAATTCCATGTGCACTATGAAATAGAATCAGCCTTCTGCAGATAATCCACCAGGACCATAATCTAAAATCAGCTGCTATCTTCAGTCTAGATCAACTAATTTCACTTTTATCTGGAGTTCTCTGTTTGATATTTGAATTAGCTGGAATGTTTGCTGGTCAAGGCACCCTGAAACATCAGGATAAGTAACAGAGGATTCTGGTTGTGGGAGACTGTTTCTGTGTTTGTAAATCCCTGCAGAGGTGCAATAGCAACAGAAATAGCAAGATGACAAAGCCAAGGAAAACAGCAGCTAATAAAGCAGACCAAGATGAAACTATTGATACAATAAATCCTACAACAGACTCTATCATCAACTCAGCTTTGTTTCCCAGGCTAAAAGTAAAATTTAATTAGGTGCTACAAATCTAGGTAACTAGCACTTGACCTATATCTGTCAATATAGTCTAATGCTGAAAAACATGGAAAGGATTTATGTACATGGAGTAAGGCATGCCAGGGTCTGATCACCCTCCCTCCAGGCACACACCTGTCTCTGCCCTGTCACCCAAGACATATCAGTGCCATCTCCTGCTTTGCCACCAGGCTCTTGGTTGTGCTCCTCATCAAGGGGTTCAGGTATCTATAGTGGGACTTCTGAGCAGGTCAACTACCTATGCCTGAGTCAGGTCTTCAAAACACTCACATCTTTGTGTTTTATGCTGTTAACACAAAATACACTCATCATTGTACCCCGGAATTTTTTTGGGGTGAGTAACCTGACCAGTGTCCTTCAGAGTTATGACCGTTCACTCACTTGTAATCAACCTTTAATAAGGCACTATTTTGAAATGCTTAATTTCATAACGAAAAAAAGGAGGGTGGACAAAGAACCCCTAAACCCACAGGAGCCTATTCTCCATCAATCTGGACATCCTTAGAATAAAATCAAGATTGCACCATTTATGTGTTTATAAAGAACAACATTTGTGTAAGACTCCTGGGGAGGATGAAGGAGGATCTTTCAATGGTTCAGAGCAGACAATTAAACCTGAAAAGGGTCAAAATTCAAGATACAGCCTGAACTGCAGCATGTGAATTCCTTATTTCAAGGCATTGCTTTGCACTGTGGATCTCCTGTGTGTGTAACTCTCACAACACATGTTAAAGAGAAGTCAGGCACAAAGATCACAGGTATGGACCTAGGGAAACACAGTACCCCCAAGAACAAAGGCTTTATAGTTACAATGCAAATGCTCATCATCATCATCATCCATGCCTGTACAGGGCTTCCAAATATTTTTCCTGACTCTATTGAAATTAAATAAAAATGCAGCACTGGCTACCATTCCTACATGAAGCAGAGATGCCCCCTTGGAAAACAGGCATCTATATATTGACAAGCTGTCATCTCTGATGAAGTCAGCAGTAAAGTGCTCTTAAATCAACCTTGGAAGATAAAACTTTTAATGGTAGCTTTGCATTGCTGGAAATGGATCTGCAGCTTTGTATTTTAAAGGCCAAATTCTTCTACTCCTTTGTTCCCTTTTTTTTTTATTTTCCCTTCTCTTTTCCTTTCCCTTTTCTCCAGATTAACATTTGGAACTCTTGAAAATGCTAATTGAGTTTCACTTCATTCAGACAGGAAATAATGACCTCAAGATAATAAGACAAGTTAATAGTCCCCTGCAGGTAAATTAACACAAGACCAAATGCTTGAAGACCTTGAGGATCACAACTGTTAGACTTAAGTATGCATTCAAAGCAACTCTGAGCACCTAACAAAGCAGGTCACAGACCATCAATCAGAGCTATAGGAAAAGAACCTCTTCAAAGAAACAAGAGAACTGCAGAACACAGGAAGGTAACTTCTTCTCAACATCTACTGTAACACAGCCAACTGAATGATGCTTTTAAGTAAATATATAAAAAACCACAACCTCCATGCTCAATGTGTATGGAAAGGTGTGCTCAATGAAGTCATTAACTCATCCCCAAAATCAAACAGATAAATTTCAGTAAGCCATCCATCAGAAACAGATAGGTTCCTATTGCAATAGCACCATATTTTCTTTTCATAATCATTTTATAGGGTTCAAAATATGAATTTGATTATAGTATATCCATGAAGATGAAATGCTTACAGAAACCATAATGCTGCTTTAAGTCACAAAACAAACATTTCACAGCCCATAAAATGAAAAGTGGTATAAAAGTGCTCAAAGCACAATAGTCACTCCACAAATCACCTTCATGTCAGAATAGAGAAAAATGTCTAACCTAAAAACACTCATAGAAAAATATCCTTTCTCTTTAAAATACAGCTGTTGACAAATAAATGTGTATTTTTGACAAACTAATCAAGTTTAAATTCATAGACCTCTATTAAAATAGCACCAATGTGTTTTTAAACTTAAAATATGTTGCTGGATTATGTAGAAATTAAAAAATCAAATAACACTGGTTAAAAAACATAAATGATTATGAGAAATCCGGAATCTGTGTGTTCAATACCGTTTCAAAGATATCACTGTATCTTATAATACTTAGGATGCTAAATTATCTTAGTGTTTAGAAAGGAGAAAAGCTGTTATTTACAATCTTCTATTTTTAATTTGAAGTTTTTCCCTTAATTACTTTTTGTTTTAGCATAACTAGCAGGTATCAAGAGCATATTTTCTTTGCTTGCACGAGTTCATCTACAGTTAAGACACCAACTCTGAACTGAAAAAACCTGAAAAGCTCATCTTCCTCTCCCAACNCATTAGGCTGTCATTAGAGACTTTAAACCTTCTCTTTAAGCTGGTTCACCCTTCTCTTTTCTGTGCAATTGCCTAAGTGGCTCAGTTCACTTTTCCAATGATTTTGGGTTTTATCCTTTCTGAACACTACGAAAAGCACAAAGAAATTTTTATTCTTTTCCGAAGAATTTTTATATGGTTTTGTCTGTAGTGGTTACATGNTCTGACAGAACACTGTCTCCACTGAAGGACTGCTGCAAACATAGCCCTGACACTTTATCTGCTGGGACACACTGTTGAAGTCTGAGCATTGATAGCTAATTAGACATCCAGAAAACCTAGTCCAACAGTGACTAGAAACAATAATGACATTTAGTAAATCTGTTGCTTCGAACTGGAAGCCTGACATTGACAGAACTACAGTAATAAAGATATAATAAATGTAATCACTATAAATGTGATGTAAAATTCTAGCTTTTCTTTTAAAGCATTTATTT
>VZTT01020337.1:23122-37123 GCA_013400855.1 Buphagus erythrorhynchus
TACTGGGAAAACGAGTCACTAATACAATAGACTACAGGGTTACAAATATATGTGCAAAGAACATAGAAAACATATAAAAGAAAAAAAGGCAAAATCCAAACCAGAATCATGTGTGTATGACTGCAATTATTTTGGCAGAATAACTCATAATTGAAATTTCCTGGCACTTCATTTTCACTGTACAGCACCATTTGAGGAACATGAGAGCAGTTTGAAGACAGTCTCCTTATCTACAGTATCTTTCTACTGCCTGTGTTGACCTGGGGAAGAGGTCACTCAGTCTTTTGGAAGAACAATTTGTTAAATGAGTCAAGGATGAAGGTAGGATTTGGAGAGGGTAGTTTCATTCATAGCAAAGACATAATGTTTTACTTATAATTGGATAGTCACTCCAAATAATTTGTAAGTCCCAAACAGTTCTTGCTATTCATACATGTTTTAGGTGCAGTGATTTCAAAGATAGTTCAGTATGTGGCGTGTAGTTTGCAAAGCAAACATCAACACGTAATTATCTCCCATAATTATTTAAAATAGTTCTCAAACAATTTATTTTCTAAATTACATTACTGTGCAACTGGAACCATTACAAATGATCATATTGTTTAATTAGCCAGTTTCTCCTAATTTCTTCTACATTTCAGATTTTTAATTAACATTTCATAGCTCTTAAACTGAATGTAATTACTAACAGCTCACATGAATTCCAAACTAAAATTAAATCTTTCAATAAACTGCTATTCTTAAAATGGTAAGGAAATTTAATGTTTAATAATTAAGCATTTGTTTGGCTAAAATCCTTACCTATTCCAAATTAAAGATTAGTTCAACAGTCAACATAAAAATAAAATGCCCAAGCACACAGCAGTCTCTGTTTCAGAAACTAAAAAAAAAGTGTATACTGCATTGTGTATAAAAAATGCATGTTCTCATTTTCAGCTTCTAAAAGAGATGGAAGGCAGAGTTTTGACTTGGTTGAAGATAAAGGCCACAAAGAAGGTCTAGAAAGGCTAAATTAATGGTGGGGGCTACTACTTTGGAAGAAGGCGAGGCATTGATTTGTACAATCAGTGAAAATGCTTAGGGTACAGTCCAATGTTTGGGAGGTATAGCAGGAGACTGTTCCTAAAGATGAGGAAAGATATTAGAGAAGCAAATATTTTAGATGTGATAGATATTAATAGGAAATTATGGAGAAAATCAAGTGAAAGTAAACTCAGCAAGGGTGAGAGGAAAGCAAAAGAACCTGCTATTTTAAGGAAAGGAGTAAGTGTAAAGGGCAATTGCCTTGAAAATTCAACCTACCCAGGGAATAGGTTGAAAAGGTCTCCTGGGAGAGGAGCAGAAATCATGGAAGTGTTCTGGAGAGCTAGAAGAATTTTATTAAATACAAAAGCAAAGAGCTATGCTATTGCAGAGGAAGGGTACAGAGCACAGTGATAAAACAATATGACTGTGTTTAGAACCCTTCAGCAACCTCAGAATAAAAAACCCTATACAGAAAGCTTAAATAAGGACACCTATTTATGGGCAAGAACAGAGGAACAGCACCAGCATGTAGGAGTAACACTGCAAAGGTTATGACACAGGACAAATTATAGTTTGTAAGGGACTTAAGAGGCAACAAAAAAGGTTAATAGAAGGAATAGACAGTGAAACACTATTTCTGTAATGGGAAAGGAGAGCAAACAATGGATAAAGCAGGGAAGTCCTAAGTATTCAACACCTACCTTCTTTCAGTCATTTATTCTTCCCCACCCCAAATTAATTAATCCTGCTTTAACAGCTGAACAGGATTGTGAAGGAACAAGCTGGGAATTACTGAGTAATAGTTATCTGAGTCAGGCCAGCATCTGAACTGGTCCCTACACTCCTTTAGGAAGTAGGTGAGGATGTCTCTGATTCACCTTAAAATATTGTCAACAACGTGAATTTGTTTAAAGGCAAAAAATAATCGGAATGAAATTCCTTCTTTAACTGGTTCAGAGCAGGAATTTCTGCCAAAGTCTCCTTTTTTGGTAACACTCCTGTGGCAGAGTATTACATGAGAGCCTAAAATAGCGTCCTTAATATTTTGTTGGAGCTGTTTCCTCTCGCATATTGAGCTTTACCAGCTGAATGAAACAGACAGCAAGAAGAAAAATACTCTCTAATTTAGATTATGAGGTCCTAGTCCTTGCCTCTTATCCAAAGTGAAAGCATGCTGGTAGGAAAGGTGGAGGATGAGAGCTAGTGCTTAGGTGTATTTCAGATTTGGAAAATTTCTGTTTGTGCCCTTGAGACAGAGAGAGTAACTGAATAAAGTTCTCCCACATCAAGGGTGAATGCCCTAATCACCAAATTAGTTATGGGATTAACAAATAGAAAACTTCCAATTAAGCCTTGGATTTTTTCCAGCCACAATTATTTGATGCATTCAAATGCTTCTGAGATTTTAAATCACACTGTTCAGCAAATTTGCAGTTTCTTAGTAAATATAAACATACAGCCCTAATGAATATCGCCTGAAGGTGAACAGAGAAGGAAAGAAAAGTTATGATTATTTGAGCCAGGATACAATTTTCTGACAAAGTGTTCAGCTGGCAGTTACAGCCTTCATCCCTGCCACCCCACTTCCCCCCAGATTCTTCTAGTGGGCCCTTTCTGCTTCCAGAGGAAGCCTCCAGCTTGGAAAGCACTTTGCTTCCTGCATGGCATGGCAGAACTGCAGAGCAGCAGCAGCTACTTCACCATAATACCATTTACATTGCCTAAATATGGAAAACCAGAGTGTATAATTTCATAAGAGATGCTTTTAAGCTCCATATGTTCCTAGCACTGTTCTCACCTGTCTCCCTTCTCATCCTCACATTTGTAAAAATAACACCAAGTTATTATTCAGTCTTTGTGAGAAAAGGCATATGTAGAGCACTAATTGGCAACAAAAGGCAAGAACAGTGTATTAGCTAAGTCTTGAAAATATTTCTTATTCACACAGCCATTGCCTCACTTTTATCAGGCTCACATCTGAGTCAGCAGTTTTGCCCAAGCTGTTGTTCGAGGAGCAATGCAATAGCCAGATGGCAATGGTAGCATCCACATCACCTTCATATTCAGTGCTCGCTGAGAAGGAGAGGAATGAAGCCACATTTAATCCACAGAAAAGGTCTGGGGAAAGCAGTGCAGCTGTTCATCAGATTTGGACTCCATCACCACTCCTCCTGACTGCAAACCATCAGTGTACTGCAGGGGATTGCAGCCAACCATTCCAGAACTGCTAGTCTGTCTGTCCACTTTTGGTGTCTGTAAAATATGTTATCAAAGCCACCTCTACATCCTTCCCTTAAGGAGACTAGAAATTGATAGATTTTGGTGGAGTTAGCTTTCCTTCACCTTTCTCATAGTTTAGCATAAGGAAACCACTGTTGCCAAGCTATCATTTTAAACTGCTAAATTTATGTGTCAGGAATATTTTATTTTCTCCTTATGTTTTAAGTCAATCATCTTAAATGTTTCTGCTGTGTGCCAGTTATGTTTTGCTGTTTGAAAACGAAACCTAAACTACCAAATATCTTATTTTTCACTGTAGGATAAATCTGTGTTTGTAGTAAGAGAAATAAGGTTCCATGAGCAACAGTCTAAAGTTTTAAATCCTTGCTTGTCATCTGGGGTGATGTACAACTGAGATGCTTTGAAGAGCATCTTCAGTATCCTTCAAGCTCTAAGAAGCTTTCTCCCTAAAGAGGAATGCTGGCTTAAGAAAGCACAAGTTTAGCTATTTCGTTCCAGTTAGTGCATGATGGGGTGCACCATTCTTCATTTTACACTCAGCAATCCCATTAAGACTCTTCCAAAATTGAAAGTATTTACATTANNTTACATTATTGACACAGGAATGAGCAATAGGCACACAACAGAATCAAGCCAAACCTGAGGAGCAGGAGTGACAACTCACTAAACAGCTCAGCCCCATACTGAATGCATGTGCTGCATTACTTGACTTGTAGCTCAATGTCACAAAGCATGTGATAGAAAAAGGAATTCAAACAGGAAGAGTGAATATCTGCTTCTAAATGGCAAAAAAAATAGTATTCACATAGGACTAGATATATTTAGAGAATTCCTAAAGGAATTTCAATATAGTTCAATTGTATTTGTTCATAAGCAGCAGCACATTACAGGCAGCCTGTGATTAATATCACCTACAGAAAATGAAAGGCTTGCAGAGAGCTATAATAGTGGTTAATACAATAGAGACAGCAATTTATTTTAATGAAAGTTACTCTCAGCCTTCAACTAGCTCTAGAGGCCAAAAAACCCTCCCAGGATCTGTACTGCCAGACTTGCAAGCTTCATTTTAGGTGCCTGGAAAAGCACTCCTCAAAGCAGTGGGAAAGAGGCAGGTGTCCCTGAAGGCTTCCAGAAGGAAAACCTCTTTGCCCAACTTTCAGCCTTTTTGTCATCAGACAGGTTTACCTAACATATTTTAGAAGATTCATCTCTAATCCCAGTAGTTAATGCTGTATTATTAAACACTTCATTTTAATTATGAAATAAGTATTTGTCAGTCTTCCTTGCTTTCATTCTGGATGTGATTCCCCTTCCAGGTCTCTGCTTCCAAAAATTAATGGCTTGATTTCGATTTTATTTTACTGTAGAATTTCTGCACAGGCAATGACCTACTACCAATAATAGAAGAAAAAATTTGGAATCATACACAGAAAAGTTACAAGAAAAACATGATATGCTGGGGAAAAATAGTAAATTTAGAATGTATGATTTTTCTCTCATTATGTATATATATATACATCTGCAGAATACCTTGATCAATAAACACTTACTAAAGCTGAGAGAAACAGAACAAGCAAGCATTCCTGGCTGGCCTGAGTTATTAATACCAAAATAAACCAAATTACAGAAAAATGTATTTTTAATTTCATCTTGACAGAGAAAGAAAATGAGGTTCATCTGTGTGATTCCTAAAGTTCTTCCAAACCAAAAAGCTGTGTAAGAGTTATTATTAGTTATATAAATCTTGGAAGCTTGTTGCAATCTAGACAGTGATCACTAATGACTATAGAGCAGATATCACAGTAAAAAGTTAGCAATAGAATAGTTTATCTACCTGAAGCAATAATGAGCTGCCCTACACTCCTCCTGATAACTTCAGATTCCACTTGTCTGACCTGTTGTAGCTCCTTGTTCCCATCACCATGAGATTTGACTTGACCTGTTGGGTCAAATGAACAATTCTGGGGAAGGGTTTGTTGTTGTGGGGTGTTTTGTTTTTTTTTTTTGGGTTTTTTTGTTTTTTTTTTTTTGGGGGGGGGGGTGTTTTGTTTTGGTTTTTGGGTTTTTTTTTTACAGAAAAGCCCATTCATCTTTGCAAAAGCCCATTCATCTTCACCCTATACACTGCTTCTCTCTCAGAGGCCTCAGTTGTTCCACTCTCCCCTTCCAGGCATCACCAGTCCTCCTCCTCATCCTTCTCTAGTTACCCTCTGGCATCCAGCTTGCATGGGATATATAGTGCCACAGGAACAATGATGTTTCAGCAGAATTCAAGGCCTTTTCATGCCTCTCTTGTGACAAAGCTGTTTTCAATTGTCTCCCTCCTTTCCTTCACATAGGCCATGCTGCTGGTCCCTGAGCCTGGATCATTCCAGTATTTCCTGCACCTGCTTTTACTCTACAAGAGACCTTTGGTAATTCCTGAAAAGTATCCCCAATGACATTCATCACCACTGATTCATCTACTCTTCCTTTAGCTCAGCCACTCTCTACTTTCTTCTAATACCTTCATTTTAACTCCAAGAAATCTCACATTAACAGTCACTGAGACCTTTTTGATGTCCAGGATTTGTTCCTCAAAACCCCAAAGCATTTCCTGTCTCTGCTTCTCTCTCCACATATAATATTGTTGATTTTTGAAAAACACCAAAAGAAAACTTATGGCCATTTTCTTTCTTTCAGTCCTACTTTCCATGGAGAGAAACAAGCCAACCTGGCTCTACCATGTCCCTCATCTCTCTCTCCTATAAACCTGTGCTTCCAGGTTTCTTATCAGCTGGGATTCATCTCACCTCACTGCTGATACATCTGCATTGTAAATGTCTATAATGCAGCCTGTTAGACTCAGATGGTAATTTTTTGCCTTTCCATCAACAGGGAAGTATGTCCCTTTAGTGCACAATTCACCTTCCCCCAAGTCACCTTTTAAGAGAGGAATAAATGAGTTGTGCCCCCAAAGTCTCTGCTTTTCCACATCACCCATAACAGGAACCTCAACAAAGAAGTCATACAGATGTAGCTTGCTAAAATTAAGTAACAAAACAAACCCCCAGCTTGCATCCATATCTGTCTTATAGTTGCCCATGGAAGTTCAACACTTCAGCAGCTTGTCATGCCTCCTTTTGTGTTTCTTCTGATCACCACCACAGTGCAGACCTTGGTCCTGCAACTTGTACATCAGACTTAACTCTGATTTTTTAAAACTCTTTGTTTTAGTCAGGAGATCCCAAAGTCCTGCACATGTGTCCAACTTAAAGTAAAATTGCTCTTCAAATCTCTTCCTATGGCTCTCCACTGCCTCCAGCCTCCCAGAGCCAGGCCAATGGTACTCTGTGCAAACGTTGTTTATCACATCAGCATTTAGTGCATTGACTGACACACTGCATCACATCAGTAACTGTAACAACACTGTGTTGCTCTATTCCTTCTTCTCCAGAAATAACTTCTCTCATCTTAAATTTAAATCACTAATTCTTAAGGGCAGAGATAATATTTCTGTTCTGCATTTACCTATCATGCAATGGGATATTGTATCATGACTATCCCTTTGAGGTATTATAAATATAAGTAAATAACAAATACACACACTAACACAATTACATTGGTTTTGCTTAGAGCTATGCAATTTTTCTTGGGCATTAAGCAAAAGAAAAATTAGACCTAGCAAATGCTTCTGTGGGACTCCCTCAAATTAGAATATTTCCTTTATTAGAAATGCCACATAACAAATGAGAGAAGAGTAATCAAAAAACATTATCAGATTTATGAAAGGACCAAAAAGCATAGATATAATTATATCTAGTTTACTGCTAATTTGTAGGGCTCAGAATACTTCTGTACATTTACTTTCCTGTGTTTTCCTGATTTGGTTTTAGTTTCTTCATTTTGCTGTAGCTCACACACTTGAACTTGACAGCAAAAAAATAAGGCAAAGTCTACAAAGTTGTTTTCACAGATTTATCCAGCTGTAGGAAAAATATTATATGAATGTCCTACTTATTTTGATATTCTGCAACTGTAAACATTTCCAAGTTTTCAAAAGTAAGGGTTTAAGAGCAATTCTTTCCATTTGTAAGAGGTTATTTAGTTATTCCCATCTGTCAGTAGAACTCAGAAACTCCCTTTTTGGATGGCAGGCAAAAAACTATGCAAGGTCACCCCTGCAACCTGAATTTTTTAATGATCTCTTAAGCTATTTTACAGTTCTGCTTATAAACAATTACAATAATAGGATTTTTATTACCCCAAAATAAAATCATTACCTTAATGTTGAAGAAGCACAAAAATATAAATGCTGCAGTTTTTAATACCTAGACTATCCATTACCATGTTTAACCACATAGCTACTAGGTTATATATGTACACATACCTGCAAGCAGGGCAGGGCTCATTTGCAGATCTTTAATTTGATAACTTTTTCTGTTCTTTAAATGTTGTTGATAGAAACCAGTGTCTTAATGTTGCATAGCTCTGTCTTTTGTTTACTGCAAGTGATTAAGGCAACCAGTGGTAGTAATTTTTCTCAGCACTGTAAAACAATACAAAATAACCCTTTCCAGTTCTTCATTTATTCATGTTACATAAAATATAGCTGGAAATTCACTTAAACTCCAGTACTGCAGTTCATATGCAGACAACAGCCATCTGCTGTCAAGGGGGAAAAGCTTTAACACACCTTGTCCACAACACAAGAGAATCCTATGTTGGTTATGGGATATAAGGGTTTTTGTGCTAAGGCATGCTCACTATGAATTGGCCCTTGCTCTGTGAGCTGCTGAGTTAGCCACTGGCATAACTCTTTGTGTGCAGACTGCATCATCTTGACCAAAATTTTTGGTTTGTCAATAGGAAAACTAGACAAAATATACACATTCAGAAGTAAGAACGATTCTGAATATGTTTTTTGGTAATAGTCTCTGTGTCTCATTCACCAAGGGGAGTTTTAGTTTCCTGAGATGTATAATATTCTTCTCACATTTCCTCTCCCAAGTAGTTACTGCACTCCGTTAAATGACTTCTGAGAAAACTCAGCAAATACAGTGCAATTCATCCAACCTACATTTCACAAACTTAAAAAGGAATAAAAATGTTGTTAAAGCTGCATAAATGAGAACTTAATCCCACATCAGGTAGAGGTAAACATAGCAAGAAGCCAAATTAAATGCCATCTCTTTTTCTGTTTTTCTCCTTGGAATGCCACACACCAAACATTTCATATGATCTATGAGGTTTCCAGGATAATAAAGCAAAAAGATACATTTGTATAATTCTTTTTGTATTTACAGCAAGACAAATTGTCTTGTTTTGAAACACCAGGGTTGATTGGAGTTGTACAACAGGTTATAAAATTGTCATTGCAGCAGCCTATGTTTGCATATAGTCAAACATCACACTGACAGTACAAGAGGAGTTCATTGTGCTTTGAAAGAACTGTATCTGTAAATTTTTGTCTGAAATAAACCCCTGAAATCTTGCTTTACGCTTCTAATTTTCTAATTTTACTCTGTTTCCAATGTGTACAGATTGATTCAAGATGCGAATGCAAATCTGGAAAAATACCAGAAAGTTATTTTTACCTATGTTGTGCTGGCTCTACTAAGATGTTTTGGTATTTACACAAAACATGTTTTCTGTTTGCAATTTTTCTTCCGTTTATTATGTGAAATACTGAAGTGATAGCCACCAGTGTTTTCAATGGTGGTGTCTGAAATATTTAAGCTTATGGCCTCCATTAAAACCAGACATATTTTAGAAGACATTGGGAACTAAAGTGTTTTCAACAATTTGATCATGATCTGAAAATCTTGCATCTTATACCTTAACATGATCAGATGCTTACACATGGCACAGTTTGCATTCCACGGAAACACAATGAATTGTATGTATTCCTATGTAATACAGTGAATTACACAGTTCACTCCCATTCCAACTGAACCCAGGAGTGCCCACCATCTGCATGGAGAAATCACAACTGCTCCCCCACGCCCTGAGGTCTGGGGTGCTGCATCAGTGCCCAAGACCAAGCAGCAGTCCCTTCTGCCACACTGTGCAGCTGTGAGCACCTGCCAGGACTCAGGATGTGAGTGGGACCAGTTCACTTCACAAGCAGCACAAGGACAGAGGTGGGGGCAGATCAAAGGGTCCACAGAGCTCAGTGCCAGGAGGCCACAAATGCAGAAGGTTGAAGTGTGAGCATGGATAAACTCCAAGCATGCACCACCTTTTGATGCATGCACTTTCTAATCCAAAGGGGGCAACTTTCAATGTGAGTGAATTTTTCTTTCATTAATTTGTTCGGTGCCTTGCTGAACCTCTAAAAACTTAGAGCATCCATTCATTGTCACCCAAGATGAAAAAATTCTACAGCTCAAATAAACATTGTGTGCAGAAGTATTTCTCTGACAGAGTTCTGCTCATTTTTGTCATCTATCTCTAGAATTACAACTACTGACAAGATTTGCTCATCCTATCCAAAGCACTCCCTAAAATAAAAAAGGTTATCTGTTTCTAAAAATCTTCTCCTCCCTGAAGTGAGAGTCATGAACAGCAACTCATCATTCCTTCCCAATGCAGAGCAATGCAAATCTAATAGGAATAACTAGGAAAACTTCCCAGCTTGCTTGGTGAAGGCCCTTCAACATCTCTACTCCATAAGGAATTTGAGTACAAAATATTTTGTAAGAGAGACAGCCCTCTGGTATATCAACCACTCCTTTCATTTTATATTGTCTGTAAATGTGCTAAGGGTGTATCCTGTCCCATCATCCAGGTCACTAATGAAGATGTTAAACAGTACTGGTCCCATTGTCCAGCCTTGGGCCACACCACTGGTTACTGGTCTCTAGTTGGACTTCGTGCAACTGATCACAACAAGCTTTGGAGTTTATCAGTTCAGTAAGTTTCCAGTACACCTCAGCATTCTACTCACCTAGAAAATTAAATCCCCAACAGACAATAACATAAACATTCCCTAGTAAACTGAGTGGGACAGAAGAACTCAGAACATTTTGGTGCAAAGTGCATCACTTTGTAAGTCAAACACTTCAGTCCAGTTTTGTTCACTTTCAGCTGCAAGGTGCCTGCTGTGAAGAAAGCAGTGGGATCCCCAGTGTCATAGGCATTCTCCATGGTGTTCAGACTTTCACTGTACATGACAGCACACTAGTGATGCTAGTCTTTCCTTAGCTTTTCTCTCCTGAGATAAAAGATAACGTCCTCAAGTGGGAAGTAATGTGTCTTAATACAATACTGAGGCTTTTATCAGTAGCATGTAAAAATTTGATTCCCTTAAGTAGATTATCCTATGGCCATATGGATTTTCTGGGACATAGTCATCATTGTGATGTGTTTCAGACACCATGTTCTTGACAGCAGGTCCTTGTCACTGTAGGGGCGGGAGAGACACACAAAAGGCACACTACACTTCAGAAGGCTAATACCTGTTTATTACAACAGCATGCTGTCTTTTATACCCTCTACACAGTTTACACTTTCATCCTTGGTTACAATAAGTCAACATAATGTTCATTGGTGTAAAATTTTCCACCCTATTCTTCCCAGGACCTTTCTAAAAATACTTTCCACAGCTGCAGGTTTCTTCTTGCTTACCTTCTTCTCTTCTTGGTCTCCAGGCCAACAGCCTTGGTCAGAGAATACTTCTCAAAACAAACCTCATTCATTAACCCTCTCTAGCCCACAGACCAGCTGTGGGTCCTACTATAGGTCCTGAAGGAGGGTCTCCATGGTTCACCTGCTTTGCAGGAAGCATGCCCATAATCATGGTGTGTCCCTCTGCTCTCCCCCATATGACCATATGACCTGTCCAAAACCTACATGATTTTTATAGAGCCATCTAAAACCTGAAGAGTATTCCACAGGCCCAGTCTGAGTCTGACACCTGCTGCTTGGAGCTCTGCTGAATTTGTGGGATCCACATGGTGGGAGAGGACCCACAAACTGTCACATCACGCTGTCCATGTGTCACACATCCATCTCCTGCTGGAAACACTACAGCACCAGCGTTTTACAAGCAGCCAGACAAATTCAGAGGCCACATAAAAGTGGGATCTAGAAGTTTTTAATCTGATAAGTGTGTCTATGCTTTATTTTTTTTCAGTGAAAATGGGATTTCAGTTAAGGAAAAAAATCAATAGCAGCTCTGCCTTTGAGCCTTGTTTCTGAGGGCTAAGCGACCCTTGAGCCTGGTAATCCATAAAGGGCCTGCTCCCCATTCTTTTCTGCTTCTCATTTCATACCTTCGATCCTCCTAAAATCTCCTTTCCCCACGCACTTAAGTCTGTGATTAATTTGGATATTTCACACTTTGCAGTGTGTAAAAGTCAGGTTTATTTACAATCACAAATGAACTAGGCTATAAATAAAGTCATCACTGTACACTCTGATTCACAGAGCTCCTTTCCTTTTCAGGTTGTTTTTTTTCATATATCTTAAGCAGCTCTATTACAAGATGGCAGTCTCAATTAAAACAGGATGAAGAGGCATAGGGCTAACTTCACCTTATGTAGTTATTTGCCACCAGACAAAATGAATATAAAACTGCCACTATTCTGTTACAATACAATTTCAAAACTTTTGCACCCACAAGTCTCGAGCAGCATGCTTTCCAGCCACAATATTATAGTTAATCTTTAAAAATGAACCCATCATTATATTTTGCCTTTAATTAAGTAATATAAAATAAATAGTCACATAAAATGCAGATTCTTATCCAAAGTTATCTATTGCCTGGTTTCCAAATTAAACAGTTACAAATGCTGAGATAACTACAAATATCTCTCTCTCTCATTCTTTCAAGTCCAAAGAAATTACTGAAGAACTGCAAGTTCAATTCTGTTTTGCCAGAGATCATTGAGAATTTCACAATACATTTCAGAAAATCCCAGAGTAGCAAAGGATCCCAAAATATTTGCACAGGATAAAGCAATCTGGCATTACAATTCTATCTGCTGATGGAGCATAAAAGCCACACAGGTGCATAGTAACTGGTAATTTGAGAAGAGCTTGGAAAAGGATGATTTTCATCTGTCAGGTGAAATATACNGCCATCACATACAAAATCATTTTTCTTATTTGATTAAAAAACAATTTTGTGTAAATCTCCCATCAGAAACCAGAAATTAATCATTTAACAGATGATTTCTACATGTGCATAGGTGGGGGGCATTTCCTTTATTTTCTTTTTGCCAAAAGAGATTAAAGATGACATGGGAGGAGGGTGTCAATACTGCTGCCTCTTCACAGGCTCAGTTCAGGAATCACTTCAGAAACTACAAACAGCTGGTTGTACCCTGAGTTTCCTTAGCAGAAATCAATGGCATGTCCTACTTTAAGTTCTCAGTGCAGGTAAAACATCCTGTATGTTCCTTCAGTAAGTGTCCTGATTTATCTCCATATATGAAGGACTGCTTGTGCAGAAATAATGCTTAATTTGTCCACATTCAGGAAGGGCTTATTCTACATTAAGCCTCCTGAACCACTAATTCCAGCTTGGAGGTCCTTTAGGAAGTAAAGCCTTTGCCCACAGACCAAAAAGTAAAGTTATGCTCTGATTCAGGAAGGTAGATTGGAAATGAGGAAACTGCAGAGAAAAGCAAGAAAATAGGACTTTTTTTCTTAAATCAGGAAAAAATAAAAGAAGCAAAAAAATTCAAAAGATCTTTTACATCAACTTTCTTCTGTTAAGAAAGATTCAGGAGAACTTTAGTGAAACAAATAAGTCCCACACACCTTCTGGAAACCCTCAGCAGCTGTAAGTTACAATGATGAAAAAAAGGTGAAACGAGGCTAGTGTAGACCTGGTTCCATCCTGCCATACTGGACGGATATTACCACAATTATTTATGACATATTCCAAGAGCACTCTAGGAAAAATTACTTAAAAATTAATTTTAATGTACCTTTAGATACAAAAGATTCACATCATAAAGACAAACTGACATCCCAGGTTAATAATGCTCTTCTAATGTTAAACCCAAATGCACATCCTGTTCAGCATTCAGCATTATTTTTTGGGAGAAGTGGGGATGGGTCTGTTTTGTTTTGTTTTTTTCTCTAAATACAGTCATCCAATCTAAAGCTTTCATGTAAAACTCACATGGATGTTTATAACTGTGCTGGAGATAAAATAGCTAGAGCCATTTAGCTCAGTCTAGCATGTGGAAAGATGACTGGGGGTAAAACAGCAGTCTGGGCTTTCCTGGGGCACTGACAGACACATCAAACACCAAGGCTCAAGGAAATCTTCCCCTTTTCACATGACATAGTGCCATTAAAATCTGCACAAAACCCTTTTTGCAATCTATTAGGAAACCATAAGATGATTTCTTTCAAAGTTTTTACGTATTATTTTTAAAGTGTTTCTCTGGAAAGCGCAATAGTTCATGGCAGAGCTCACAGAACCAGTCCAACACAGGAGGCTGGTCATCAATCTGATTTAACATGAGCCTATAGTGGCTAAAGAGAAGCAAATCTTGACACATTCATGTTTACACACTGAATATTACAATCACATCCTATCTACTGAAGAAAACTCAACCCACAGTCATATCTCCACTGATAATCATTCCTTCATGCACTTTTTGGCTTTAGATACCATGGTTACAGATACAGGCATTAGAGGAGGTGTCCTTTTCTTTCAGTCCCACTCAGAGTTTCCTAGTGTTGTCTGTTAAAAACACAACTACTTTTTCACTGGACACAGTTCAGAAACAGAAA
>VZTT01020348.1:6304-20723 GCA_013400855.1 Buphagus erythrorhynchus
GAAATTCTGTTAATGAAATGGCCTTACATGAAATTAATAACTATCTATTAAGCATATTCTCCAATGGGTGTGTTAGACTTCAGGATTTTGGTGCAGCTGCCTCTGAAGTGTTGATTTATCCAAATGATTTTCATGCTAGCCTGAGTTTATCTCAAAAAGATTGCAGGATACTTTCTGCACAACAGGAAAGCAGTGATATTATTTCACTTATTCTAGTATATAAAAGAGAAATGGAGTCATTACATGTATTCTTTCCATCCTTTTTTTGAAGTGTCTTTCCACTGAACCTTTTCTTGTTCAGACAAGGAACTTCACTTTTTACTTAGTTAAACACCTTAAGTACATGAAGATAGGTCATACGGACTCCACTCAAAATATCACAGGTATGCTAGGGACCAAAAAGTGTATTTGCATAGTTCATTTAGAAATGGAGTTAAAATTTAGTCCTTGCATCCTCTTTAGGAAGAACTTCTTGCTAATAAGCCTGGACTTCAATTTATGCTTAGAGACAAATTGTAAAATATGAGCTTTGTTAAGCTTCAATTTCAAAAAGTAAGGCCAAGTTGTCTAACATATGATTTAATGAAAATGTTCCCATTGCCTATGGTAAAAAGATTATTTAGTTCTATAAATAGTAGCAATGAGCAAAGCTTGCAGGCGTACTGTTTAGCAGGTCAGTCTAGTTAAACTGCTTGCAAACATTTAGNACTGCTTGCAAACATTTAGAATATGACTAAATCAAAGATGATGTGTGTGAAAACATGGCCCTTTTGAAAGTGGTGGACAGTTTTTTCAACTGGTATTTGTACCATGAAATATGTTGATATTATTGCCTGTAACAGTGAAGAAAAATGCTACAAAGGCAATAGAATTACCACTCTCATTGTAGTCACAATGGTATTTTTAAGCTTACTAAGTGCTGGCAGTCTGTTACATAAGCAAGGTCTATATGAGACCATCCCCTTTGGAACTTATTACAGGACTTAACACAAAGTGGCTAATGCATCAGAGGATTTTCACAATCAACCATCAAGTTAACTGTAGATGATGGTTCGGGTGTTTTGCAAAATCTTTTTCTGGGAAGAAGTTGGCAGTTGTAGAAGATTTCTCTAACAGGCCATCCCTAAGAAGATCACCATACCTGATGTTTGTGGTGTCTAGATCCTTTTACTTCAATCTGTGTCTCCATGCCCTTGTTTGTCATCTCTGCAGTTTAGGTGGCTGATGTAAGCCACATCATAATGGAATCTGAATTTCCCTCCATGTCCAAACTCTTTTATGTCATTACAATTCATAATTTTTGATATCTCAATTGAATTTTGGAGAAGTAGCAACTAATCCAAAATGAACAGAACATTTTAGAAAAAAATATGGAATTTCAGAGTGATGCCTTTTTCTGAGGATATCAAAATTTATGAAGAGAGTTTTGCAATGTCCCTGTAAGAGACATGTAAATGTCGTCCTTTTTGTATAGTTGAGAAAGTGAAGCAAAAAGGGCTTGTGAATTTTGTAATGTTTTTTAGGAAGTCTAAAGCAGATCCAGGAATAGAATCTAGCTGCCTGATTTTCAGAGCAATGCTTTAGTCCTGAAACTCATCCTTTCCTCTTTGGACATTTATTGCAGGCCTATCAGAATGGCTGTTTCCATATAAAAAGGAATGTTGCTTTTGCAGCTTTAGTGCTGGAACATCATAGAACAGCTAGACTAGAGTTTTTGTAAGCACGTTGTTTACAAGGGTGACACAGTCAACTTTGTTCTACAACTTTTTACAGAACGTTCTGGCTGTGGAAGTAGATTTCTAAATGCCAGGTTGTGTTCAAGTCATGCAGAAGTTCAAGGCAATTGATTCAACACAGGAAGGGAAGAAGCAACCTCAAGACACTGTTTATGTTGTCAACAGAATATTGTTAGCTCTACTGTGTTATGAGAATATTTTCCTCTGCATTTCATTGAAAGAGAAAATTTTGACATACATTTGACGGGATTCCAATTGACAAAAAATAACGTGTTAGCAAGTCAATACCACTGAGAGACCAATGTGATACCTGATCTGACATCAGGATAAATTGTTCTAAGCCCCAAATATGCAACTGGTACTGGAAATAAATTTTTAATTGTATCGTACATCTTTCAGAACATCATATACAATTGATTTCCCCTCTGCCATTGCCTAATTTCCACCTATGAATAAACATTATTTTTTTCTCCAAGGTAATTAATAAACAATTTTTCAGAAAAAGAATATTATGGAAAAATATTGAGCATGTTGTCAAATGGGCAGTGTTCTGTGTTTTGAATTACTTTTGAGACTTTTCAGAATCAGAAATATGCCATTACCTGTAAGTCCAGCATAGTTTACTATACTAAAAACCTCTTAATTTATAAGTCAAGTAGACAAGGATGCTGTATACTGTTTCTCCTCTAGCTAAAAGCAAGCAAATATATTTGACTTGAAACTTTGGGCAAATTCCCCTTTAGCACATGGTCATAACTTTCTTAATTTGCTTATATCATAACTGTTTTTAGAGTGTGAATGTTAGGGAAGGATAGGAAGTATAGAGAAACACAAGGGCATACATGTTTAGAGATGCTAAACAGGACTTCAACAAATCTAGTTGAACTAGTTGCAACTAGATGCATCTCCTGGAGAAACCTAATGGTCTGGACAGAGCTTTCTGTTCTCTGCTGATTTTTCCTGAAATTTCATTTGATTAGGTTTGATGGATTGCTCTGTTGCTTACCCAGTAACAGGAAGTCCCTGCATGTTGATATAGTGATGAATGAGCTTCATCACTTCCCTCTCCTTTTTCAAATTGCTTCTTATTTTTTTTTCTTTTTAAAAATTTTTCTCCCCCTCCACTTTTTTTTGGTCAGCTCTCCTATGTGTGCTTATTTTTGTGATATTTTCTCCAGTTGTACCAGTGGTCTGCCGAAGATCATCTACTGTGCAGCTGGCAGGTCGAGGGAGGTGATTCTGCCCCTCTATTCTGCTCTTATGGTATCCCACCTGGAGTGCTGCATCCAGCTCTAGGGCTTCCAGCACAAGGAGGAAATGGATCTGCTGGACCATAGCAGGAGGAGGACCAGAAGGACACACCCATGGTCTTTGCAGGGGAATTCACCTGGAAATATATCTTCCATCTTAGACCACGTTCTGAAACAAATAAAAAAAATCCACTTTACCATAATATGAAAAATCAATATAATTTTAAAAGTTTTAGCTTCACTTTTGAGCCAACTCATATGATATATATATATGTACTACAGACATGCAGGATTTGCTTTATCAGTGTTTCAGTTTGCTTCATAGACAAATGACTGATTAGATGCTTCAGAAATGGCAAGGGGTTCTTTTTCTTTGACAGAGTTCCCTGGTCCTGACCAAGAACCACAGCAATGATTATTGTATACAACAATCTGTGATGGCTGTGATGCTTCTCTTTCAACAGGGTTTAAGCCAGAATTTAATAATGGACATAAGGTCACAAGTTATCAGTGTTTTAGTTACTAAGTTGCCCTTTAACACCTCTGCACCACAAATAGCAGCCAGTGCCTACCTCTCGGGAGAGCACCATCTTTGTTGTTCAGCAATACTGTACTCAGCTTGCAATAAAGGTTGAGAGTTCTAATATAGTTTTATATTTATTTTCGAGGTAACCTTAGCAGTCCCTTGCCCACTGCAGAGGTCTCTGTTTTACAGCTGGGTGACATTTATTAGGGCAACTTAGCCTATGTCCTGGCTACATTTGTGGCTAGTTTCAGAGTGCTTTTTTATCTGCTGCTGTAATTCTGCTGTATTAGCAGCATATCTTTGAGGCACATGGTTTTATTGCATTAATGCTATAATTGTATCTTCAGTTGGCACATCTTACTTTAACATACTGTTTTAATATAGCAAAACCTACTACAATGGTCATAAGTGGGACTCCATTCAGACTTTTTACTACTAGCATACATGTCATGCTCTCACCCTATGACACTGAGTTGTGCCAGGCTTGCCTCAGGGATGTTTGTTTCCTTTTTGTTTTGATGTGAAATAGTACAAAATTGCTATAATAGTAGAGAAAATGACTATGTTTTGTTCTTTTTTACTTCCCAATTACCATGACCTTTCAAACACAACACTGATAAAAAAAGTTAAAAAAAAAAAAAAAAGCTGAAAGTGGTTAACCCTGCTTTTGTGCTTAGACTCCTGCCATCGGAATTGCCCAAAATACTTATGTAACCCAAAACATAGTGGCTCTTATTTCAAGGCCACAGTATTCAATGCAACATAGTCATGTTTTATTGTTTAAATTTGCTGCAGTGTGGCATCAGCACTCCCAGTTAACCCTGACACAGGTGCACATAAAAACAGGAGTCAAAGAGAAAAGTAGCAGACTGATAAGTGGTAGGAATAGTTAATAGGGCTCTGCTGCTAATAAATATATGGACTTGTATGATTTCGTGTAGCAATGACTGAACTTTTTTCTACTTGTTAAAGTATTTGCCTAGAAATAGAGATTTACATTATAACACTAGAAAATGGATTCTGTGAAGAGGTCTAGAAACAAACTAGATTCTCCGAGCCCTTTACTCATTTTAAATAACGTGGTACTGAAGTCAATAAAATTACATTTGCAGGCAACTCCATATGTTTTTACTGTGTTTCTCTGGGATTCATTATATATTAAGGTTGCATTTTCTAACAAAACTCATTACTCTTGGCTATGTTAGCTGCACATTTAGCTCGCATGCCCAGTATAAGGATGGCTAAAGACAACAGTGTAATTTGTTATTAAAATCTGGATTCTTTTTTAAATTTTTTTTTTATTACAGATTAATCTCAGAGATCTTGGGCAGCTTTATAAAATCTGCATTGGCCATGACAACACTGGAAATGATCCCAGCTGGTACCTGGAGGAAGTCAGACTTGAAAGAGTAGTCCCTCCTTCTTATGAAGAGATTTGTCTCCCCATAGAAAGCTGGCTTTCTGAAGACAAGGATGAAGGTGATACATGGAGAGGAGTGGCAATAAGAAACCCTGCAGAGGAGCTTTTGCCATGTATGTGCTCGGTATTTTAGATCGTGTGTTCACTAACCATATCCTGTGAGTATATGGCAGTTTTTCATGTTTCCTCCAGGGCAGCCTGCCCAAAAGCCAGTGTAACCATGGAGAATCCCTTCCAGATACTTTCTAGCTCCAGGAGAGGGAAGTGATCCTTTAACTCCACTCCTTTCCTTCCCAGAATCAGATTAATAGCTGTTGGCCATGGCATCTTACCCTATAAAATGTTTGATTTCTGAGAGTGCCTGTACATCACTGGTAAATACTACTCTTTAGAGAAAGGTATCAGGCAGGAAATCAAGGTATGTAATGTCATGTGATATCCAGTTCCTTTTAGCAAGCTTGAGATCATCCTTTCTTGTCCTGCATAAAACATACTTTACAAGAAATCCATGATCCCAATCATCACACACGTGTTTTTCAAATCAGGCTTGAGCCACAGCCATTCACATAGAAATTGTTAGCTGCAGGGAGACACTTTGGAACTTCAAAGTTTATGACAGCTTTGATGCACTTTGTTCTCTTCAAGTGAAGTGGGAAATAGCCCATCATACAAGGTTATTATTTAAAAAGTCCTGGGCCTTTATAGAGAAATTGGGATTCAGTATAATCACTATGTGTGATTTTTTTTTTAATAGATTCTCTTTACATTAATAGAATTACAACAATGCAGCTGATGGCCACTAATGTCTGACAGTGATAGGTCTTAGATGGATACGTGCTATCATTTAGCAAACTGGATTCAAACTGATATAGTGAATTTTGCAAAGTGTCTGGGATTCACCATAAAAACGATCATCATGTGTTTAGTGACAATCAAATAATTTCAGAAGAAAATATTACAGAAGAGAAAACCCTTAGGTCAAAAGAATATAATTCTCTGAAAAATTATTAAGACTTTGATATGTGAATGTTTTATTGCAGAGGCCACAAGATGGTGAAAAACATGTATGAGCCAGCTCACATTTCTGCTTAGCTGTTTTTTTTCTTTTTCTTTTTCTTTTTTTTTTTTTTTGCAGAATAGTTATTAACTTCAATAAGAGATTTCAAAAAATAGGACTGATCAGGATGAATCAAGTTTTATGATCATTGACATGTACCACAGTACCATATGCCACTCTCAGTGACATGTGTGTCATTTACTGGTGCAATAGAAAAGCAGTGCAGAAGCCAATTAAGTTGTACAATCAATTCAGCATCAATAATTCAAGTCTACATTATGCAGTATGAAAAACCCATTGACAGAAAAGTACTAATATTCTCGTCAGTGCACTCTATTTATATATTTGTATATGAAAAATCAAGTCAGTTCTATCAAATTCTGGAAATATCTTTAAAATGACACATTTATTTAGTCTTTAATCATTGTATTACTGCATATTACCTTGTATTTGAAGGAACATTATCTTTATTAAAATATGTTTCAAGTATGTAAGAAAAGATATATTTCCAAAAGAACATGGAAATTTCTCAAAAATTTAAGTTTTACTAATTACTTATTGATTTTAGGAACTTTAAAATTTAACATCAATACAAACTCAGCAGGGAGTCCAAAGGATTTCCTATTTATTTTCTCAAGAACAAGCAAATGAAACACTATCCATTTTCATTTCCCATTTGAAAGCTAATTGCTTACAAGTACTGAGTAAACCACATCAAGTCACTTTCTCCAGCAGAAGAAACTACATGCTGGTAATTACTTAATGAGGATTTGATATGATTTAAGAGTTTGTATTCTGTACTTTCAATTTAATCTGTTATCTTCTGGTGATGTTAGATTTGCTTAAGGATAAAAGTCATGTGCTGGAAACTTTAAACAAAGTGAACAAATGTAAACTAAGCACATTGGCCTTGTAATTGCTGTTCTTAAATACTTACCTCATTGCTCAGCTTCCCTCTTAGAAGAAATGGTAATTTTTCCTTATTCTTTTTCTCCCTTTCCCCAGCTGAAGTTTTCTATGCAACCATTATGGACCTTGGAAGGTCCATAAAGCCTTGGAACTGTTTTTTGACTCCTCGGATTCTTGGCTTTCCTTTTTTTTCTAACATCTTAAGATCTGAATTTATTTCCTCAATCTTACCTTCCTCTCTGAACTTGCTTCTTTTCCATTCAAATTTCTCACTTAGTAACCCTTCTTAGTTTTTCTGACTGTCCCTCAGCCACTTCAAAAAATTGACAGTAATCTGGTCTCCTATTCCAAGTATTGATTTTAGTTCTTTCTCAATGTCTCCATCACACTAGTCTCAATTTCCTTTCTTTTCCTAACTCAGGTTTCTTGTCCCTCCAATGTATGTTTGCCTTTGTCTTCCCTTTTCTTACTTTTTTCCACATTGCCAAAGCTTCTGGGTTCATGGCTCCTTTTTTTCTTCCTATTACATCTTCTCTTTTCATTTTCCAGCCCTGGAGATCTAAAAAACTTCCCCTGATCTGTCTTTGAAGTTGTCCCTGAATTCAGCATATTGTTGAACTGGGTGATCCCTGGAGGTTTCCTTCAACCTGTTTTAATTTTTTTTTGTGATTCTTCTATGCAGTCTGTGCTTTTTTTTTTGGTCTAGCAGTTCCGTACACATTTACTTTACCAAACTTTGCAAGTATTGGATTTTTTACTTGTTGCTCTTTTGATATGGTTTCATACCCTAGTTAAACTGAGATGCACAAAATAAGTTATTCAACTATTTTCTAAGTGATAGGTACTGGAAATTAGTGATCATGCCTTAAGCTGGGTAAATCTTAAAAGAAGTCACTCAATGAAAATAAGATAGAAGACTTTGAATATTTTTGACTTAGCTTTATGACACAGGAGTATTAGGGGAATCAGACCAGATGTGGCAGCTCAGTGAGGTTGCCCCAGCTGCATGGCCACAGGTCCAACTGGCAGCAAAGCTCAGCACATTGCCAGTCTGCACCCACAGAGAGCACACAACAAGGCCAGCTGCACACCCAGACACACAGAGCAGCTGCACAAACACAGCACCAGCAGCACTACCCCCTCTGGCTGAGCAGGACAGATGTCCAACACTGGGATTGTATATGAGTATAGATGTGCTCAAGGTACATCCAACAGCTGGGCTCACACACTCTCTCTAATCTGCAGTTGTCCCTGGATCCCAATCTCTCCAGTTGCTGGCAACTGGACATATGAGTCTGTGAGCCCCTGAGGCTGCAGCCCTGCTCCAGCTTCTGGTATGGGCCATTTCCCTCGTGCCCACCCCAGCAGGTCTCACCCCTAAAGACACCCATACCTCAGGCTGTCTGGCAGCTGAGCAGGATTCCCATGGTCCCTCCAACGCTCAGCTGCTCATGTCTTGCACTCAGAGACGTGGGCCTCTGACCCCTGGTCTCACTCCACTCACTGACAGTCTCTCCATGTTTTATTCCCTTCAGTCTCTCCAGTAGCTGCCATGCAGGACTCCACATCCAGCTGCTGGTACTTAGACTCCCTACCCACACATGCACACACAGAGAACAGAGGTGATCTATTTTCTAACACCACTTCTTCCCCAGGTCACCTAGATCCATCTATTTCCCTGCCTTTAGTTCCTCTCCTAAATGTCTTATAAGTCCTCTGCAAACACAAAATGTTCTTCTCCTCTGCCCTATATTGCATCTGACACCCTTGGGCATCAAACCTCTTAAATATGATAGATACTCCAAACTGTCTAATCATGGCTGGGTTTTATGCCCAGACTGAGACTCCTGGGACAGCCCTGCAGGGGCTGGGAGAATGTTCCCTTTCCCTAAGTCTCTGTGGGTTCCCACCTGGCCTTGTGTACCTGTGATTGTGGAGATGGGCTGATGGTTGCTGTGACGGGCCTGGGAGAAGCCAGAACAGGGTGTTACCTGGACTGCCCCCTGCCTGTATTCCTTTTTACATGTGCAGACCTTTATCACAGATCCTAACATGGATTGTCTTCAGGTATGGCTGAACTTTTGTTCTGAAGGGGTACCTGATGCAAGAGGTATTGAATTTTCTTACTGCTATGTTTCTGTGAACATAAATGTCAAATGAGGATATAAATGGGTAAATGTGTCCTGTTCTTGTTCACTTCTTCAAAGGAAACTGTATTGAAATAAAAGACAAATAATGAGACTGAGGCAGGAAAATTCCATCTCTGAAGATTTAGTATGCTTTTCCACTTGGAGAAGTGTGCAGGCAAATATAGAAAGGTTAGAAGGTGGCCACTGACTGAAATAGTGCAAAAGATGACCAAAGCAAATAGAAATAGCATATTATCTCAACAAAATTTTTATCTCTGTTTTATCACTCAGGAGGCACCAACTACATAAGTAAATAGTCAAGCTTCCTTATTGTAAAATTCATTAGCAAGTATGTTTTTTCAAAGCTGATAATTTTCTTGCATGTCATGAAAAATATATATTTTTTAGACTATTGCTTCAAATAGTACTAGTGGAGATTAGAGATCGTTTAGTGGATATTAGAGTGAAAACTATAATTCTAACTGAAATGTCCTAACCTGATATTGTTTTTGTATTTGTGTCTTCTAAATTACTATATGCACCACTTCTGAGGAAGATAGTCCCTCTTAACCAGTATCAGCCATTAAGAAATTATTCTCTGTTTTAGTCTTAACACTGCACTAACCTGTATGTTTACCCTTCTGTCATGGAAAAATGCCAAATGCCCTTTGTGAAAGCCAGGAAGTAAGCATCAAGTGACAAAACCAAAGATTGAACCTTGCTGTTTGACAGATTGAGCCAAAATGACCATTTCATTCAAGCAGGCTTGGTCAATGGAAAAAAGGCAGAACCTGGAGCAATACTGTTCTGGGATCTTGGTGCCAGCATAAAGGGAGGACTGAATAGAAACAGTTGGACAATTTTAATGTTGTGTGTCATTTAATATCTCTCCAGGTTTTGTGCTCTTTGGCCAGTTTGTCTGTTTACACTGGCAGCCTGGTGGGAGTGGATTTGCTCAGTGAAGCACTCAGTGCTAAAATCCCACTTAGTTAAGTGTCCAATGTTCTCTTTATGGGAGTCTAGAGGGAAGTTACTTCAGGCTTGTTCTGGTCTGCTCCCACAGATTGGCCGCCAGTTTGTGTCAAGATTGTTGTCATTGTGTTCCTGAAATGTATTATCTGGCATAATTTCATCCAAAAAGAGCCTAGTTCTTTACTCTAAAGCCACTCCATGTTGCACACCAGATAGAAGGAAGTAGAGCCAACCAGGGGATCCAGTGGTGTTCTAAGAAAACCAGTGTCATTAGGCACAGACAGCTGTGGATCTTCAATTCATTTGCTTAGCTAGAATTCTCAAATAATGACTGCACTTACAGTAGAATTACTTTGAAAAGAGCTGACAATGGGACAGCAGTTTGTACGAAGTCAACAGAAAGAGACTAATGTTTCTGCCATGAAAAATTTCATTTTCATATTCTCAATAATAAATTCTTCTTTAATTCTATTAGGTTTGTTTTCTTCTCCCAAAACATATCAAAACACTAACTTAGTCTTTAGTACGAAGCAACTGGAGGTGTTTGTTTACATTTATATTTTCCAAAGGCAAGTGTCATAAGTCGTTGAGTTCTGTACATTAATTCTTCAAAAGGAATTGATAATTTTATACTGTGCCTGCAAACTAGGATCAGACTATCTCTCTTCAGTGGTGAATACTCAGGAATGTATCAATTTTCTGTATTGGAAACCCTGATTCAGGTGCCCAGAATGGGAAATCTGGAAAAAGCGGATCTCTAACACACGTTCTGTTGCCCTTAGTACGCCCTTAGGTTACCACTACTTCATAACCAGGAAAACTTCCTTTCTCTCTCTCTTTTGTCCAAGGTAGTTAATTCCTTGTTTGATCAATAGATGCTAGAAGCTGGAGTTGGGATTTAAAAAACTCCTGAAGCCTCGTGATAGTATCTCAAGAGAGAGCATTTTTATAGACTGAGCAACTAGAAAGTTGGTACTAGTACACTTGACTGCTCATATGACTCTACAGCTTTTTTTATACATGTATTTCTGTCATTTTTTAGCTGTTATTATACTGCTTTAAAGTCTGCCATTTAGAAACCCCTTACCTCTGTCTTAAAACACTTTAGTTCCATTTTTCATCTGTTTCATCCATGCATCCATATTGCAGATTTTTCTGTTTGGTTTCTAGAATTTATCTAAGGTTACCTTGTGAGCAATTTGAAGATTTCAATCACTTACTTTCTGAAAGGTCATTTTCTTTTTACTGAGCACTAGCTGAGATTTTTTCCCTGCTATTCTGTGTTAATTAATCCTTTTATATCCTTCATCAAAGTTACTGTGTTTTCCAGGACATTTCTTCTATTACTTTGATGTGCTCCACATTGGACAGATGCCTAGATGTGAGTCTCACAGGTCCCTCTCAATGCTGAAACACTGTTTCCTCACTTCTGTTGAGTGGCTGGTTTTATGAAATAATTTTCAGCTTTTTTTGCTTTTTCTTTTCTTTTTTTTTTTTTTTTTTTTGCCTATGGGTTTACCTCTCTCTGAGTGTCTTGCCACCCCAGTTTACAGCTGGTGCAGTTTCACTGAATCAGCATATTGTAAAAGGAAATTACTACTAGAGAATAGGGGATCAGGCCGTACAGTTCTAATTTTCCGAGTTCTGGGATGAGTTTTTCTTCCTGCAGTGAAGGAGGTCTCCATTGCAGATGGGCCTGCAGCGGGGGCCTTAGAATAGGTTGGTTACTCAAAAGAAATGAAACCACAGTCTCAGAGGGTGAACACATTACCTAGGATCCTTTTACTTTACTCTCTACACAACAAACTGTCTTTTGTGAACAATATGCAGAAAACTACAAATGGAAAATTTCACATATGGTGAGTCCTTTTGTCTCAGTAGTACATTCCATGGGTAGGTTTGTTCTCCAGATTTGGTTGTATTGTCCAATCAAACAATTGGTGTACCTTGTTTTCTCTTACAGGGTGGCACCTGTCATCACTCTTGTTCTTAGTTTTAAGCAATCTTTATCTCAGGAGCCATTAGCACTAGCACCTTTTGTAGGTGCTCTGCAATCTAAAGGTACTGCTTGATAAAATCTGAAAAATTTGAATCCTCTCAGGCTGGTCTGTGCCTAGGTTTCTTTTTGTAAAGGAAAGGTTTAATGTCCACAATCTATTTAGTGAATGTTTATTTGAATGTGCAGTTGTTTCACCACAGTGGCCATGTTCACCATGTTCTAACTAGGCATGTGTGTTTTGGACAATATTTTCCTTGTGCTTCATTTTTTGTGTGATTCCTATGAAATGCATTGTAACATATACTCAAGTTAAGGGGTATAAATATTCCTTTTATTATCCTAATATAATAGCCTGTATTGTAATAGCTTGTAATTGTAGAAAAAGTTAGAGCACAAGCTAGTCTTTTTTGTTAAGAAGGTTCCTGTACAAATAATGCAGATTGTGTAGCTTAAATAAATGTCAGACATAACATTTTGCAGATGGTGAGGGATGTATAGACACAAGAAACTATGGAAAATATTTTCCATTTTTTTACATTTCAAGATGTGCATGCTGTCTACTTCAGACTGATTTATTTAGGCTGGTAGCAAAAGAAGGCTTTGTTTAATGATTAGATCATTATCATCTCTCTGGTTACCAGAGAGATGCACAGTGCAATAAAACGTACTGTAATTTATTTATCTGTTAATATCTTTGTGTTGTGTTATAATTACCTCTTGTTCTCTTCTTGTGTGTCCTTCCATGGAAAGACTTGGTATTTTGGTTTCATAAACATATACTTTTAAAAGGTTTCTTAAAAAAAAGATTTGAATATGCTTTAAAATTCTGCTTATAGTTACTGAATTTTTTTTATTTTTGATCATGGAAATTACTTGTAAGTAATACAGTCTTTCTATGTAAACAGTCATAACATAAACAGTCTATACCCTTTCCTTTCCTCCCACAGATATTTTGCATTTTCAAAACTAAGAATATAAGGAAGACTGTAAAAGTGTGGAGGAGACTTCATGTCAATATATTCCTTCTTTTACTACCTGCAGCATCTTACTTTATGGGTAGTACAGCCCTGTTATTAAAATTTCTGTTCACAGATTATTATAATTTTTCCCTTTTTTTTTGGAAATGTAACCTCTCTTCTCCCACACTCATAAAGATTTTGCCCCTTCATGATCAGTGTGGCTCTCTGCTTTGCTGCACATTTTCTGTCACAGTTTGCTGCCACTCCTTATCCTCTGCCCTTTGTCCAGCTATGATTATATGAGCAGTCATGATATAAAATTTAATTTGTATATATAACTCAATTATGCTAATTATAAGGTCAATTTGTCTTTGCAACTTGCTATGCATATCTACAATTTGCTTTAGCACACATCAAGCTAAAAACCTTGAAACTAATTTTTATAAGGCTCTGCCAAAATTTTGAAAATATGTGTGTGTTATGGAGATCAATCATATGTCATGGGTGGTGTTGGTACATTAATGCATGGATGTGAGAGCTGCAGTGAATGCTTGCAATTACAAAAAATAATAAAATTGGTCATGGAATACCACTCCTATTTAGAGTCCTAGTTGTAATAGTGATAAAGAGTTGGACCCACAGTGTTTTAGAATAATTTTATGCAGATTAAAAGAAATAACCTAATTTGGTTAAGCATAGAGTCTATCCATCAACATTTCTCCTATCTTTTAATACATGTGGGGCTCTTTTTCTCCCTCAAGTATTATATTACTGCTTGTCTAGCTTCTCCTCTGGGAATCAGAAACAGCTGCTTTTCAGTGATGATGATGTTCAACATGATGTTTGAGTTATATAAACTGACTTGAGAACCAGTGAATAAAAAAATTATGGAAATTTCAGATTCTAGTATCTATTTGGTGTTTTAAGGGTAACAGTATTTTAACTATTTTTTTGCAGAGTTTCAAGCATTTTGTTATATTCTGTTTACATTTTTGTTCCTTCTTAAAAGGAACTAATTGTGTTTCTTTGGACTTCTATTACCTTTCTTCACTCCCAAGAACTGCTAAAATTACACATAAATGAAGCAGTAATCTTCCCTGTGATCTACTACATAGCAGCAGAAATGGCCAGCTGTGATTAGAATAGAAACACTGCATGGAAAATTGCCATTAAAATGTAAACAGGAATTCTTTTTTTTAAAGTTGCTGAGAGAAAAACTGAAATGAAACATAATAGTGTATGATCACTGCAAAGAATTTTTTAAAAATAAATTTGCACATCTGGGTAGTTACAAAAATAGTATTAATGTGGCATAGAACATCTGAATACAGTAATTCTAAATTATAATTCCGAATTCTTTGAAGATGTATATCTTTTTTGTGTGTAATACTTTGGTCTAGACTATAAGGAGAGGCATTAACAAGTTGTAAATATATTTTAACTGAGAGCTGTTTTTGGAAGT
>VZTT01020350.1:0-11942 GCA_013400855.1 Buphagus erythrorhynchus
CACAGTGTTTGCACCCCAGGCTCTGGGCTGAGCTGGGAGCCACCAGAAAGAAGCCAAAACCAGGCAGGCAGGCAGGCAAGGGAAAACATCACCAGTGCCCTGTGCCTCCTTCAGATACAGGGAATGCATCGTTCATGGAAAGCATCAATCCCCATTAAGTCATCCTTCCACATCCCTCTTTTCTATAGGGAAAGTTGAAAAGCTGAGCCATGACTAGAAACAGCTAACCATTCATCTTTATCCTGTCTAGTTATTACTAAGTTTTTATGATTTTTCAGAGCCTAAGTCATGGCAAATTTTTATCACAACACAGACAGAAAGGTAACAGAGCAAAATTTCACTCTGCACCCTTTCCCAGAAAGTACAGCACCAGTTGTAAAACACCGCCAGTTGCCTTCTGCCTCTGAGATACCCCACAGGGAAGGCAGCCCACTGTGAGCCACTGGCAAATAACTTCCAGTTTAGCAAAGCACAGCACACAGGAACCTTTCAAACCATGTCACTGCAATAAATTTTAGAGATAATGGAAGCTTGAGCTGTATGAGGACTGTGACTCAAAGTGGACAGTGATGCAGCTGAAGATATTCGCTCTTTCCATATGCTCCCAACAACGTGGCCAGGACGAAATCAGCAGCCTCATAAACCACTCAACATACTCCTCAATCTCAAAAAAGCTGGCTGTTATCAAGCACTCCTGAGGAGGGTTAGCCAAAGAACCTGAATGTAATGTAGTGGGATGGGTCCCTTGAAGCTAAAGCACACTGAGTCAAACTCAAGAGAAGTAAGAGATGAAGAGAGCTCTACAAAGGGGAGGCAACATACCTTTCCATGTCAGCCAGGGGTTCAGAGAAAGAACAGGGCTAAGCTCCGCTCTGCCCCCTTTCAGAGGGCATAGCTTAAAAGTACTTTAAACCCCACTGCTTATTCTTGGTCATCCTCACAAGCACTTGCTTTGTGCCTGTTGTTGGTGAGTAATGTTTTCCACAGAGGCAGCAAGTGAGCAGAAGCAGCACATCACAAGCCACTCGAGTTCACCATCGTGCTTTGTCACACACCAATTGTAGTTCCTCTCCACCAAAACCTGCCAGAGCTTCTGAGGTCTGACCTCATATGAGCCAAAGGGACAGAAGAGCACACCCCATTGTCCCACTCATCACCTTTCCTAGAAGGTGTCTGCTTAAAACAGGCACTTCCTCCCTCACCCATTTTCCAGTCTCCAGAAGTCATCTCCTAACACATCAGGAGGCCAATCAAAGCGAAGGAACATGGCAGAAGCCACAGAAGGAGGTGGCTGGGAACAACACAGGGGCTGGAGCCTTCTGAGTGCACAAAAAGCATCTGTCAGTGATGCCACTTAACCTCAAAGACAGACAACCTAGTGAGATCCTCAGTTTCTCAGTCCAGGTCTTTAGAGAGCTCAGCTGACCTCGACAACTTCTCAACACACCATGACAACATTTCCAAGTGGAATTTACAGCCTGATTTTTCTAATTTCAGGTTAGATGCCCCTTGTTTTAGCAAGTACCTCAAATATGGTAAGTCCACATCTTACAGAACAAATAAGCCAGGCTTAAAAGATGAGAGACTCAATTCAGAAAAGATACTTCCCAACAGGGAAAAAAAAAAAAAAGTAACTTTTGCCTCAAACATACCAGACACAAGGGACGAATTAAAAAGGGAAACCATAAAATGCTTGCCCAGCTCCTTTTTTTAATCCTTGCATCTGCTGCTTTACAGTGAAGTTCCATCTACTGTGTATAGTTAGATATATGTTCCATGATTCTATTCTATACAGATTTGAGACTTATGTGTACATTTTTTAACCCCAAAGAAGTTGTAACTGGACCAAAAGCTGCAGTTAGACCATTGCCTCACTCAGAGCTCTCAGAGGTGCTGCAATGTCAATGGATGAAAGTTTCAGCCCATGGTCTGCAGACTTGGGCAAGACAAGAGGAACACACCAGCTTATTGCTGCCCACCTTAAGCTCCAGGAAGATTTAAAGGCTACACAGCATCCCCTGACTACTCTCCAGATCCCACATCCAGGACCATGTTACACCACACTGAGCTCAGGACAAAGCCCAGTAGTTTCCCAGAACAGCCCAACCCCGTGCTCATCCTGGCTCAACTGCAAACACAAACCATCCTTTCTGTTGTTTGCTAGGAAAAAGATGAAGCTTGGTTGGGTTTTCTTCATCAGTTAAAGGGCTATTTCCTTGGAGTTGGGAAACCAGACAGAGAGATAGAAGGTCACCAATTCCAGTGTCAAAAATCCAGCAGGCCAAAGAGATACTGGTACTGACCTTAAGAAACACCAAGAGCAGCAGGTCCAGGAAATGAACATGACCCAAATACCCAAAAAACAAACAACACCATGAGTGGGAGAAAGGGATGGGGAGACCAGGCAATGGGGATGCTCTCAATTTGCAATCACTGCCCCATGCTAATTGCTTCGGCATAAAGGAGATCTCAATCTCATGGCCCCCACTTTGTAATTAAGCACATAAAATGTGCACAAAGATGGAAGAAAACTGTCTCCACTTGTAAGGAAAGGACCAACCACCCCATGCTTTACTGAGGCAGGGAAAAGAGCATTGCTACTGCAAAATACCCAAATGTACATCCCATTCCGCTTAGGACCAATGCTGTGGGCAGTCCTGGGGAAAGCTGATCTGCCAGCATCTCCACCAACCATGAGGAAAATCAAGGAGATAAGCAACGCTAGACATCCACCAGCCGAGCTAAGAGGATGAAGCATTTCTGTGGAAACAATCGAGTTCTCTAATAACAGGGCTGCAGCAGCGTGAAAGGGAGGGAGGAGGAGCAGGCGGGCAGAAAGGGACTAGCTGGATATTTATCCCATCCTCATCTTTGTGTTATCAGTACCCCGGTATCAGCATTGTTCAAAATGGCTGCTTAGATGGTTGCCAGCAGCAACAACAGAATCGGTCCATCTGCTGGCATTCTCCTTAATCTATCTCAAACACTCGTCTTCTTTTTAAATGCACGCAGGGGAAAGAAGGGGGAAAAAAAGTCTGCCTTGTACAAAGAAACAGAATCCTCCTATAACAGAGCCTTTTAACTAGATTTTATGCCACCCCTGTTTCCAGGACACACAGACAAAAGTTAATTTTCCGATAAAAGAACCAGTGTAAGGTGCTTTTTTGTTATGAGATCAGAAAGCAAATGGAATTTGAATTGTCTGCAGTGGCATGTATCTGACAAAGATTAATTTAAACAGATATTGTCTCTGAAACTAAAGTCCATTGAGCGGCTTCACAGCCTATCAACCATGCGAAAGCAGCTCCTTAGCAGCACTGCTGACTCCACCACTTTCTTTAAAAATGGCTTAACCTATTTCTTGTAAGATAAAAGGTCATATATAGTTCTATTTTACAAACCCATAATAGCCAAAACCACACCAAGCGAGGACAATCGGGAGAAAATAATAACGGGGGGTGGGATTTCCTCCCCCTTCACAGACAGATGCTTGACACTTGCTGGGTATTTTTCAAAGCACGCCGGCAGTGAGCGGCTGCAGCACCGCAGAAATGTTTCGACACCCTCAAAATAGAATAAAAACAACGGGGCCTTTGCAGATCCCTGCTCCTGCAGGATGCAGGAGCCCACCCCAGGGTGGAGATGCTGCAGCAGGACACCATCACCAACAGCACAGGATGCTTCCTCCGCTGGGAAATAAAGCCACAAGGCTGCAGGGACAGCACAGGGGTTCCAGCTCCCTTGGTCTTGGCCAAGCAGGAGCAAAGACCTGCTGCTCNGAAAAAAAGCTGCAGAAATCCAAATCCTGCAATTTCTTCCCTTTTTATTTCCAGTTTATATGGAACACCGCAGGGAAAACGCTACCAGACAGTTTCAGAGCATTTGATATAGCAACGACCCAGCTTTGGGAAAAGAACGAAGGAGAAGCAAAATAAAAGATGACAGCCAAAAGCACTTTTAATATAGTTTCAGTACTTTCAAGAGAAAGCTTCTGTACACAGAGCAGCCAATAAACTGTTACCAAAATAAATACAACTGGCTTTAAAAAAAAATTAAAAATGTCTTTCTGATGATAAAGAAAACCAAAAGAGATGAGAATTAGTGAGTGAGACAGCAAACGCATTTATTTTTCATCCTCCAGACACACTTCTTTTAATTTGGCATCCAAAGCCATTGTAGTTCATTAATGGAAATTTTATTTATCTCAGGAACCATTTGCTGCTTTGCCACTCCTTTGACAGGGCACTCATCTTCATCAAGGCAACCACACAAGGCACAGCACAAAGTATCTCCTGCCTCCCAGCCTTTAAACACCACACAGCACCAGTAACAAGGAATGCCTGTGACTGGTGTCCCAGAGCAGTCACCCACATGCTGGTATCAGTCAAAGGACAGAGGCCAGGGCTCCTTGTCAGCATCCAGAACAGGGGCACAGCCTGGCCTGACCTTGCCAAGGTCCCAGACACCAAGCCTCCAGCGTTCCCACGGGGAATCCTCCCCGCTCCAGCAGCTGCGGGACACGGGCACCGTCTCCAGGTGCAAGGACAGCAGCCAGGCAGATACCACGCTGCATCCTGCTGAGCAAAGCTCAATAATGATTAGTAACCTCGGTCAAACGAGCTGGGTGGTGAAGGTGCAGGCAGCTCATTATGGGCATCAGCGACAAGCAGGGCATGGTAAAGCGGAGACAGACCCCCCCTGTCCCATTTTAACCCGGGGCAACAGCAGCAGGACATTTGCAGACAACAAGCTGGACCACTAGATCCACATGCAACCCTTCCAAGCTGGCATCCCAGCAGATCTGCTTCCTAAGCACATTCATGTCTTTGTTTTTAATGAGGAAAAAAAAAAAGAAAAGAAAAATCCCTGGCAACACGCACCTACAATGCGACAAGTAAAAGCCCAGGGTTTTATTAATTTGTGCATTACTTTAAATGCACCATTTTACAAGGACTAACCCCAATCCTGCACAAAATCCTAAGCCATAAGCTTAAGACAAAAAAGGAAATGCTCTTAAAACACAGCGCTAGAAAACCCATTTTGAGAGAAATGTGGTGGTGTCATGCACAGGTGAATCCTCAGCTTTTAATAAAACAACACCCACCGTACCAACCAAGTAGAATCTATTCATATTTAAACATCAGGATTAAAAGAAAAAAGCCTTTGAAAAATTGAATTTTACTTCTGGGACATTTTCCTGTAAAACCATGAAGATGCTTTCCTCCGCACATCCCCCAAGAAGGGGTTTTGAAGGACCTGTCTCTCTGTGAGATGTTATCAGGACCTTTCCCAGCTTCTGTTGCAAAGGCACAAAAGAACTTGGGGGTCAAGCCCATATATCAAACCCTTGTGAACACAGGTGAAAAATAAAATGGGCTCAGCATTTTTCTCCTGAGCATGGAGGACAGCATCTCCAGGGCCCTGGCAGCTCTGTGGGCAGACAGGGAGAGCTTCCCACCACCATCCCACATCCTCGCTCCAGATGCTAGATTTGTCCTATTGCACTTATTAGCACATCCAAGGTTTGGTGTCTTTGAGTTTTTGTTTTCACTGGAAAACAGATCAATTTCTATTGATGCTGATGCCAGAGAAAGCGAAGGCTCAGCAGAGGCAGGAACCAGTACCCAGAGAAGTCACTTTCCACCTCTCCTCTCATCCCCAGAAGACCAGGACTATAACAATTCCATGACACAACCTACTCAAGACAGCATCAAACATAGAGTAGGACATACAAGTCCATTTTTAACACTCTCAAGATATTTCACACCTCCACCTCCTTGCAAAATAAAGTCACTGGCACCAGCCACAGATGGAGAGATTGATGGAGAAGCACAGGTTGAACCATCACTTGACGCCTGCAGAACAATACCAGGAGGCCATCCCAGTGCCCACCTGTCCAGGTGTCCTCCACTGCCCCACCAGCAGAAACAAGCCCTGAAAAGCTCCTGAAAGGCTCCTTCCCCACCACCTCACCCAGGATGCTACACGAGTTCGGCTCCTCAGAGAGTGGCCAGAGGAACGAAGCCAAAGCCTCACGCTGCTGGGAGAAACAGCACAACCTCCCCAGCCCCAAAAGAAAATTCACTCACTCCAAGCACAAAGAGCACCATGCAGCAACAAGCCTTAGCCTCACACTGAAAATTCCCAGGCCTGGCCACCTTGGAAGGGTGAAGAGATGCTGCTGCTCCCTCAAAAAACCATGCCCAGCTCCTCACACACATGAGCTACTCCAGCCTCAAGAGCAGCAGGGGAAAACCAACATCGCTACTAAACACAGCTGTCCATGTCACCTAAATGCAAAATCAATGCAAGCACAAGGCTGGCCATGCCGTTCATCTGAGCTAATCCCAGAGGGGAGCAGGTCTCTCACTCGGAAAGGGGAGCAGGACATAACCCCAGAACCACCAAGGACTCCATCACCCCCATGGACCAGGTCCTCCTCCAGGGTGAGGTTCCAATATATGCCAAGGAAATACATAAGCCCACAAACTCTTCCATCCTAATACTACCAAGATTATTTTTTTAAAACTTTTTTTCTTTTCAAAGAAAATTTAAAGCTGACACACCACAAGACAATTCACAGCTGAATGTGACTTTACAGAGCTATCAGATAGACAAGCTCATTTAAGTTTTCCAAAAGTCCTATCTGAGGTTTGAGGGACTAATCATAAAACATCTAACATCAAAGCAAGCGTCAAATAACAGCAAAGCACATTCCCTCACACAAAGCTTCAAAAACAAAGCAAGCAGGCACATGTGGTTTATGTTATTGCAGTTTTAGCACAGTTAAATATTTCCTAAAATATTCTCTCTAGATGTGAGCAAAATTAAAATCTGCTGTGAATGACACGCAACTTGGAAGCTGAAGACTAAGCTTTATAAAGCACAGGTGAGCTGAGAACAAATTCCTATTTGCCAGCTCAAGCCAGAAACTAGGACTCATACTCTGAAAAATGTTTCAAACCTATTTATTCTTAAAGCCAACACTAAATATTTTATTTCTTGTGCTTTATTTTTCATGTCTCTGGCCTCTAAGTTAGTATCATTTAATTAACTACCTAGTTCAAAAGACATCCCAGCCTCAGAGGATCTGTTTATACTCCTTGAAAAAGACTCAAAAATCCAATAAATAAATCTGCTTAAAATAAAAGGTTAAAATTCCAGCTGTCATCCCAGCTCTCCCTGCACTACCAGCAAGAAGCTCTGGTGGTTTTCATCATCTTTTTCAGTTTCTATAATACAGTCCAGAACAGGCTCAAGAAATATCTCACCTATGAGGAAGCAGCAATAAACAGATCGTGAGTTCTAATGCCTAATAATGCTTTGGTTTAATTATATATGTTAAGAAAAAGATAATTAGAAACCTAACGAGCTTAATGTATATTTAAAATGTACAAGAGTTTCCATCATGATAGGGCTAATGAAGCTCCGCCAGCTCCTTTTATGTGGTTTAAAGCATTTTAATACATAGGGTAGGATCCAGTAATCTACCCGTAAAGAAAAACAAAGTAAAAGTTAATTAGCAAATTGGATACATGTTGTACAACAAGCATCCCACACAAAAACTAAAAGGATACAGAAAAATTAAACTCCCTTAGCAGCACTCAGACACAGGACACCAGGAATTAACCTGAAAAAACCTTTCACATCGCATGGCGTTCCTTCCAAACCTGCTCCTGCCGGATACAGCTTTAAACCGAGACCCAGGAGGAGACCAATCTTTACACAAAACAAAAGCAACCACAATTCACCCTAGAGAGCCCCATCAAAGTGTTTTCCCCAAAATAAACAGCTCTATAAAGCAACACACCACTGGATATAAATTTAGACTCTGCTCCGTACCACGTCACAGGGGCAGGAAACCAAATGCTTGCCTAAAAGTGAGCATTTTTAGGGGTGAAGAAAAAAAGAAGCTTAAAACCTAAAAATAGTTTGGAAAAAAAAAAGCTAGAAGTGGTTTCAACCACATTGGAACTCATCAGTATTTTTACCTCTGAAGCTACATTTCAACAGGCATCATTACAAACATAGACCAACACAAGCTGAAAACTGAAGTGTAATAAAAAGCTTCCAAATCTGAACTCCAATTAAAATGCATTTACAGATATCATTTACAGGTATCAGGTCTTGCTTAACCTCTGCCCAGTCAGAAGGCTGTTGAAACAAGGTTAGAAAATCCCCAGCACCTACATGTCCAGCATAGATATCGGACTAGGAAACTCATGACTGACCTGCAAAGCATCAGATAAAATATCCAGAATTAATTGCAGGTTTGAAAGAAACAGGCTCCCTCCAAGTGTTTACAAAGCCAGGGCATTTTAAAGCCCTGCTTCATTGTTATTCTAACAGCAAAAGTAAATTCTGCCTATGTACTTATGGCTGGACCGCATACCTTCCCATTGGGGCACAAAGGCTTATCTGTGGGTAAGGAGCACATACCGTGTAGGTTCCTAAGCGGCTGGTTACAATCCAAAGAACAACGCAAAGCTCGATGCTTCCTCTCCTAAGCAGCTGTAAAACCAATGAAAAAGAAGAATTCCCCCCTAAAATTACCCAGGACACTTGCCCACCCATCAGCATCTAAGATGACTCGAGGGCAAACCGTATTACACCATACTGGGGAGCGCAGGCGAGAAACATGAATTTGTTCTGCCAGATCACAGCTTACTGTCAAAATCCAGCAAAGGTCTTTTCTCTCTCAAAAAACCCAAGAGATAATAGTGTAAAAACTTTTGTTCATAAATATTTATGCAAGTGAACTTGTTAAAAATTAACCGCTGTCGTTAAAGGTTTTGTATCCTTTAGGATTCCCGGCATGCAGTGCAGTTGCATGCTTTATATTAAGCCTGGCATTTCTGCATTCCTTTCCTGCATGCTTTTGTCATTTGTCTAAAAATTAAAAGAAAAAAAACCCACACACCACACACACACAAAGACGGGATCTGTACACATAATAATAAAGCAGTTTTTAAGAAGACAAAGATGCCTGTGTTCAACATCCAAGATCTTTCTTTGAGCAGGGGGAAAAAAAAATCAATTTAATGACTCCAGTGAGATCAGGGTTTAAGCCTCGTTTAAGTTTTACTAAGCATGAAGGAATTATTGGTTGATAATGTGGCATATATGTTTTTTTCAGACCTGCCAGCTTTGTAAGCACAAAGGAGCCAGAGCCTGAAGCACTTTGTGCCCATGAGCATAACCCTCACCCCTCCACACCATCCTCCACTGCCAGAAGGTCATTCCTCCTGGATTTTGTCTTTCAATTTTTCAAAAGGATTTTTCCAACCACACAGAGAAGGAATTTCACATCTGTACTACCCCTATTTTTTCACAGGTCTGAGTCAGAAACACAACTGTATAAACATCTGATCTTTATTAACAGCAAATCTCAACTGTGCAAACCTCAGGTCATGGTGCTGGGAGCCAGTGGTGTCCGTTAAAGGGATCCTTAGAGGGGAACAGTAGTTTTGATTTAGTGCTGGAGAGCATCAAGGAAGCCAGGGTTGGAGTTTTATTTTTTCCCAAGACATAATGGTTCCCAAGTTCCTATCTTAATTGCAAACACACACACACACGCAGCCACAAAGTGTTTGTGTCTCCAGTGGCTGGAGCTCTTCCACCTCACCTTCCAGAGGCATCCACAGGATGGATGTGGAAAGTTGGCAGAGGACATCTCAGCTTTGCCTGCTGTCTATAAACACACAGCCCTTCACAGCCTTTTGTTTGATGTAAATTTTCCTTCTCCAGCTCAGGGCTGCAAGGCACTGCTGTGACGTGGCTGCTCCTGGGACAAAAACAGAGGTGTCTGACCCCACATCATCCACCCACTGCCGTGTGAAGAGGAGCCACACTATAGCCAAGTCACAAACCTCCCCTCTCCACCCCCAGCTCCAAAGGCAAATTCCCATGGCGAGCATCCTGTGCGCCCCTTTCAGGCTGTGAAAACGGGAGATAAATCACCCACCGACTTTGCGGCGAGCGCTTCCAGAACGTGCTGCTTCATCTGAAAAGCTGACGGCTCAGAGGACAATGAGAGCGAGCTCTGGTTTCAAAGCTGGGGAGATGGTTTAGACTTGTCAGGGGGGGACATGAAACACCAGAGCCAGGACCATCCTCTCTGTTCTCTGGCTCGCTCAGAGCAGCAGCAGGAAGTGCAGGGAGACAGGCAGATGGGATGCTGGATACCAGCACTGGAGATCACTGTGGGATGGGACTGCTCTGCTTCGTGTCCTGCATACACCTGAACCCAGCGCTCACCCAGATCCATCACAGAATTGCATACAGGCTAACCAAAGCTATGTTTCAAAGACAAATAAATTTGAAAACTCATTTTAAAGGAAAATTCCTTTGTACTGAACCAGTCCTGGGTTTAGGAAACCATCACCTCTGTCTCCCACTCCCACACCTTGGTGGGCAGGTCATTAAAACATTACCCTCAGCAAGCTACTATCTTCCTTCCCCCCTAATTTTAAAGTTCCTGAAGAACTACTCCTTTCCTTCTAAAAAAATAATTTAGTTTTGAGTTTCACAGTATTTTAAACAGAATAATTAATCATCTTAACGCAGCCCTTACAAAATATTAATTCACGCCAAAAAAAAGGCTATAATCATATCCTCAGAGAAAAACCTTTTGTGCTTCAAGAATTTTCACTGCATGTCCTCAGAGGTGGGAGGAGAATTCTTCTGCTGCCTCCTATTCTCACATCTCAAATGGAAAATGTTTTGATAATGCTCTTCTGAATGTAAACTGTACCGAATGGGATTTTTATTATTTTTTTAAGCAGCTTTTTTTTTTCCCCAAAAGGAAGAATCGCTCTTTAAATAAACAGAGCGAAGTACCCATTCCTTACAACAAAAACCACCCTCCCTTCACTCATTCACGCCATACCCTGGCACAAAATGAATTTACATTTCGCATTTGCAAAACAAATTCTCGCCTAATGTCATTTTAATGGGAACGCGCATTTCAATCCCTTCCAATAACAACGGAGGAGCGGCTTATTCTATGTAAAACACCCCAATTTGTTTCTCTTTAAATATATGCGGATTTCAGATGGGGACAAGGACTAGAAGGATAGGGGAAGAGGAACATTTCCTCTCCGGCAATCCCCCTCCGCCAGCGCACACAAAAGCCACCTGCCCATGGAGAGAAAACACGATGCCATTATTCCCATCATCATTCCCACGGCCCCTTGGACACGGAATGAGCGTGAGAAGGCCGTGCGCATCCGTCCCCGACCCGCTCATCACGCCAGGTCACCGCTCGTACCCGCGGGTCCACCCAACTTGTCACCCCCACCGCTCCCTCCGCTCCCCCCGAGCCGGCCCCGCTGGACGTGACCGTGCAGGGGCTGGATGCCACCCCTAGAGATGTTCCAAGCAGGGAAAGCCCCTGATGGAGAGGACAAAGAGGAACGCTCAGAGCTGTTGGAGAGATGCATTATGTTTATAAGCCCATCTCCCGGCGGAAAGGACAGGACCCCCGTGGGAGTGCGGGTGGGGGTGCTCAGGGGTGAGAGAGACTGCGGCTGAGGGGTCGGGGAGGACGGTAGGGCTTGTGTGCCCTCCATACAACCCCCCGACGGGCACTTTGGGGGGGCGGTGGGGGGAAAGAAGGGTGGTCTTTATTTTCCCCCCCGGACTGGACGGACGGTGTCCAAGCTGCGGGCAGCTGCCGGTGACCCCCGGGCAGACGCACCCCCCGAGGCGGGGGGAGGTCACCCTCGCCCTCCCACCCCAAAACCCAAGCCGGCATCTTCCCGGAGGAGCGCACGGCAGTCCCTGCCCCCGGGGCAGGATTTTCCTGTCAAACCACAACCGCGCCAGACAAAAGGCTTAAGTGCAGGAGGGGATGGGGAGGGGGGGACGGACGGACACAGACGAGCCCCCGGGGGCCCCGTCCCGGCACTCACCGACTTGCAGCACGTTGTCCACCGCGCCGG
>VZTT01020361.1:5295-18792 GCA_013400855.1 Buphagus erythrorhynchus
AGCCTACAAAATATTGCATGCATTGGTGAAGTTCTGAAACAGTGAAGATAGTGAGCCTTCAAAGGAATAAAGTCTGCCTTGCATTGGCAGGAAATTTGTTTCAGTGCTTACCATAAATATTGTATTTACCAAAAATTTATGCTTCTCATAACAAGGGATGTGTGCATCATGAATGCAGAATTTGGTGTGACTAGTGGATTTAATACACAGGTGAAATAAGTTACTGTTTACTACACTGACCAGTTGGCTGAAGTCTTCAGACTTTCTGTATTAATGGTAATAGCCTAGGATAGGAAATGCTTTATATAAACTGCAGATAATTTCAAATGCCTAGTGGTATGCCTTAAGGCTTTTCTTATGGCGTTTAGCCATTTTTCTGTTGTGTGATTGTAAGTGGTGTTGAAGACTGAGTTTTAGATTAAATGGTAAAAGAGTTTGCAACAATTTTCTGTTTTCATTGAAAAAAATGTTCATCACATAATTTTATATTTCTCCAGGATTACTTCAAACTAACACGAAAGGTGTAAGAATCCTTTTTGTTCATATACTGGATGTGATTTGCCACTTAAAAATATTGTGATTCCTTTAATGTCAAGGATGTATCTTTAATATCTTAGCAGCAAGAAATGTTCAGCTGTGAGACAGGTTAGTCAATCTGATTCTGCATTTCTGAATTATTCTCTGGGAGAGGTATGCATAGCCTGCCTATAGGCGAAAAAAATAAAATTCAGCTTCATGAGGCTTGCCTGATGCCCTTCAGAGGCTGTCTTGTACCTGTCCAGCAAGATAGTGAAAGACATGTGCCAGCTCTAGCATAGTGTGGGATTGAGGTGTGTTTGTGCAGTTTCTTGCTTATGTCAATAGTCCCTCAGAATAACTCATATTCATGAGAATTCGTTAGTTTCAGATTTGATACAGGAATTATTCCTGAACATCGTGCATTTCTGCTCGTATTTATTTAAAACCAAATCATACAGAAGTCTCTCACTTGTGAGATTTAAGAGTAATCCCTCGTATAAGAAAATCCAACGCAACTAAAAAGCAATTTCCGTTTGCTTTTTTGAACATTTCCTGTATGTGTCAGTGGATTGCATTACCTTCAGCCATCCTTCACTAAAAGATCTAGAACATAAAATGTAGACCTAACAGAATATCTCAGTAGGATTTTGCAGCAAGTTACTTTGCTTCATTTTTTGATGCTCTTGGTGAGCATTTGCCATGAGAAGTAGTGGAACCGCTGCTCTGTGGTAGGTAGGTAGTACTCCTACCAGTATCTTACCTTCTGTTGGATGACTTGTGTTGCAACTCTCTCTGTGCAAATAATTTTAAAAAGTGGTGGTGTATAATACTGTTCCTTAAGAAGGAATCAAAACTAAATTTTGGCACACCACTAGACAGAAAATTGGAGCATTGCTGTTAGCTTGTTTGAGTGATGGATGAGAGGGATAAGATGCAAAAGCCATTTTTCTTTTCAAATTACAAACTTAGTGGTGAGGAGTTCCAATGCTTTCAAAACATGAAGAAAGCTATTTGAAGAAATATTTCCAGATAGCAGAAGTAATATCTGAGTTTTCTGTGTGATTGCTCAGATACAGTAAATACACATAGACATATGCTAGTCTTAATGTGAAAGTAGTTCCTGTTGGACATTTCAAATCTTTGCAGTTGCTAGCTGCAACTAGTGCATATGAAAACATCAAATGCAGCCTTAAAATAGATATTTCAAGGACAAAACATCAAAAAAGTCTTCACGAGGAGATAAGCAATCCTGCAAGGTTTTCACACGTAGGAGACTGCCCTCTGTTTAAAGGAACATTAAATAGTTACTAAGAACCATACTTCACTGGTGTTTCCTTAAATAAACATGGTAGAGATGTTTGCTGTTACTCACAGACAGACACAGTTTGCATTTTCTGCTTAAAGTTTATTGAAAGAATACGACACCTTACATTGGTGTTGAATCACAAGAGGAATTAACACATGTTGGTGGAAGATAAAGTATTCAAAGAAAATAAGATACATGGGGTTTGTACTAGTATTTTACAAAGCTAGGCAGAAAGTGTCTGTGCCGTAGTAAAGGATGACTCTTTCCACTTCATTGAGACCAAAGTAACAGTAGGCTAAGACAGGACTTCCAGTGTTTGAATGTTTGAGAACTGACAGAAATCAACAACAAAGAACCTGTTCTTTAACCATTTCATTTTTCTTAATGTATGATTTTTAAATGTTACAGAACTAAGGATGTTAGTATTCTTGTCCTAGTGATGTGCTTCTAATCTGAAGCATAGTTTAAAATTAATACACAGCAAAAAGAAGGATGCCGGAACAGACTTTTGCTACAGTAATGCAAGGTGTCTGGGTCAGTTGAATCTAAAAAAAGATTAGTAATGTGGTGGTGACAGTTTTTCAAATGTTTTGCATCTTTGCTACATAGTAAAACCAGCTAAGAGGACATCAAGTGCATTTTGGCAATGTAAAGCTATGCAAGACATGAACATGAAATGATGATTGAATAATATGTCTGTGACCTGTATACTGTGACCTTTGATACTGTAGTTTTAGTACAGCTTTTGGTGTTGGCTGAGAGTAAGTCTTTTAAGGAGACAGTGGGTTCCAGCCCTCACAAGGCTGGATTTGAGTTTATTTTGTGCTAAGCACACATGGAAGTACGTAGCACAGGGCCACATGCGTGGAAGAAGCATAGTGTGGTCTGCACATAGTCCCCTTGATATGTGGAGGGAATGGAAGAGGGATCCTATCAAGTAAAAAGCTGTAAAATTTGTAAAATTACTACTGTTATTGGACATTCCAAGGGATCAGTAAAGTTGAAGGAAAGCAGTGTACAAAAATACCCAGAGCCTTCTAGCCAAGGAAAATGAGCTATGGAATAGATTCTATTGAGGCTCAACTGTTATTTGCCATTAAGAAGTTGTGGCTGTTGAAGACTGACAACAAGATAGTTACTCTTTTTTTATGGTAGAACATAAACAGTTCAGTATTGAGTTTTCTTGAACCAATTCATTGCTGCAGAAAGATAGACTCCACAAAGTATATAAACATTCTGTACAGTGACAGTATCAGATTTTGACAGCATATGATGATGACGACTTAACAATCTTCTTGCAGAAGAGCCAACTGAGAGCAATCCATTCTAAGGCTGTTTTGTCATCATTAGTTTGGCAGTAAATACTCTAGCAGATGCTTGCATAAATGTTACTCAAGAAGAGTACTGCAGATAGTAGCTTCTTGGTGCCTTACCTGTTGATACTGTAGTTCACACATTAGGTGATTTTTATTTAAGTTTATAGAAGTAAATGCCTCTAAAATGCTTTTCTTCTGATTAAATTTCTGTAAATGTTAAGGATCGCTTGTTTCCTAAAGTATTTATGTTCAGGGAAAATGTTATCTTAATTGTAATGCATCTTGTTTTCTTGATACTTATACTCAAAATAGCATTCTCTCCATATCCCTTGCATTTTTTTAGAGGACCTTATTTTTACTCCTTTAGTTTGTATCAGTTTTGCATCTTAATATGATTATCTTAAAACTGTTATTGCTAGTTTCATTTTTGGTGGTCTTTATTACTTACAATTTTGCTTTATTCCCACTAATAATTACAAATGTTTTCTGGTAACTGTAGTGAGACTTCCATTGATAAGAATAGCTGATCAGAACCAATTTGCTGGTAATTCAGTGTTGTTTATCAGATAAGCTGATTATTTATTTTCTAAAACAAAATGTTTTAGAAATTTAAAAACTAAATTCTTCAATCACTATTCATGCTAAGTGTTGCTTGAACATTTGAGTCTAGCTGATGCTAATAAAGTGATGTGGGACTCAGTCCTAATTATGTAATATAAAAGGCAGAAAGCATTGGTGGACTACAGATCTTTTTTTCTGCAGTTCTCTTATTTCTAATTCCTGAATCCCCTTCCAAGAGAAGAGTTGGTAAATCACTGCACCTGCGGTGATTGTTACAAGCTTACTAGATCTTCTGCAAATACAAAGACACATATACCTAGTTAATGTTTAACTTCAGCTATATAATGGCCTTTCAGGAATATTCTTAGAATAAGCCATGATGTAGAGAGATAGATGTCATTACCTAACTCATTACTCATGTTTACATAACTATTAAATATTTACAAAAGTGCCTTTTCCTTTGTTTTAGGCTAGGAGTTATGCTCCTTTTTTATATTAATCTGTTAATGGGGGAAAAAAGGAAAGGAACTTGGGCTGTAAACTGTTTTGACATTTTAAATTAATCATGTCCTTGTTCTGTGTACAGCTTGAGGATTGTCATACTAAGTGAGTATTCCAATGTATCTGGGGGTTTTCAGGTTGTATTCATATGCTTTCCATTGTGGTTCCAAGTAGTTTGTTAGAAGAACCTACTTAAAGTTGCTAATAATTTACAGCAGTATATCCCCACTGAATTGGAATAATTTCATGAGTAGTTTATCATCAAGCTCAAGGTACACAAACTATTGCTGGAATTCACAACATTTCCTCTTTTTTCCTAAAAGAAGTTTGAAATAGTAGTGAGAGGAGTACAGAGATGTTTTTGTACCTAATGAGCAGGGCTTACACAGAGCTGAGGCCTTTTCTGCCTTCCGTAATGCCACAGTGGTGAGGAGGCTGGGAGTGAACAGGGGGTTTGGGGGGCACACAACAGGGACAGCCAGCATGGATTTCAGAGGTGCAGGTCCTGCCTGACCAACCTGGTCTCCTTTTATGACCAGGTGACCCACCTGGTGGATGCAGGAAAGGCTGTGGATGTTGTGTACCTGTATTTCAGCAAAGCCTTTGGCACTGTCTCCCACAGCACACTCCTGGAAAAGCTGGCAGCCCATGGCTTGGACAGGAGCACTCTGTGCTGGGTTAAGAACTGGCTGGATGGCTGAGCCCAGAGAGTGGTGAATGGTGCTGCATCCAGCAGTGGCTGCTCACTAGGGACGCGCTGGGGGTGTCCACAGGGGGGTCACTAGGGATCTGTGTTGGGCCCAGTCATGTTAAATATCCTTACTGATGATCTGGATGGAGAGATTGAGGCTACTGTCAGCAAATTCACAGATGCCACTATGTTGGGTGCAAGTATGGATCTGCTGGAGGGTAGGAGAGCTCTGCAGAGGGACCTGGACAGGCTGGATTGATGGGCCAAGTGCAACAAAATGAGGTTTAACAAGGCCAAGTGCCAGGTCCTGCACTTTGGCCTCAACAGTCAGTGTCCCATGCAGCACTCCAGGCTGGGGCAGAGTGACTGGACAGTGGCCAGGCAGAAATGGACCTCGGGGAAGTGATTGACAGCAGCCAAACATGAGCCAGCTGTTCAGGTGGCCAGGAAAGCATCCCAGCCTGCACCAGGAATAGGGTGGCCAGCAGGATTGTCTCCCTGTACTCAGCACTGGTGAGGCCATACCTTCAGTGCTGTGTCCAGTGCTGGGCCCCTCAATTCAGGAAGGATGTCGGAGTGTGTTAAGAGGACAGCAGTGGAGTTGATGAAAGGTCTGGAGCACAAGTGCAATGTGGTGTGGCTCTTTTTGCAGGCAACCAGTGACATGACAAGAGGACGTAGTCTTAAGCTGCACCAGGGGAGGTCTAGGTTGGACATTAGGAAGAATTTCTTGCCAAGAAAGAATGACTTGGCATTGGAGTGGGCTGCCCAGGAAGGTGGTGGAGTCACCATCCTTGGGGGTGTTAGGAATCAAGACTGGGTGTGACATTTAGTGCCATGGTCTAGCTGACACAGTGATGTTTGGTCATGGGACTTGATGATCTCAAAGGCCTTTTCCAACCTAGTTAATTCTATGTGACTCTGCAATTCAGGTGACCCAAACTGACCAATGGGATTTTCCAGACCATATGACGTCATGCTCAGTATATAAAGTGGGGGAAGAAGGGTGGGACATTCAGAATGACAGTGTTTGTCTTTCCATGCCACCATTATGTATGGTGGGACCCTGCTGTCCTGGAGATGGCTGAACACCTGCCTGCCCATGGGAAGCAGTGAGTTGATTCCTTGTTTTGCTTTGCTTGTCTGGACAGCTTTTGTTTTCCCAATCAAATTGCCATTACCTCAACCTACAAATTTTCTAGCTTTTACCCTTCCAATTCTCTCCCTGATCCCACACCCAGTGTGAGAGTGAGTGAGTAGCTGCATGGGGTTTGGCTGTCGACTGGGGTTAAACCACAAGAGTCTCTTTTGGTGCCCAGTAGGGGACACAGACCGTTGAGATTAGGACAGATCTGACTTAGAGAGTGTTAAAATAAAATTGTTATTAACATTCATTTTATTGGTTTAATTGTTGCTGGTTACAATGTGGATTTATTTGCTCTCATACTTGTGGTTTATTGTCAGTATTGTAGCAATAATTCCTTACTTGCAGTACATGCTGTGTGTGGTGTATTTTATGGGATGGGCTTATCACATGATAGTGTTGCTGGTTACCAATCTGGTGTGACTATATTCAGTATTGCAGGCACCTGTGTGCTTTGGGAGTTACCTACTGGGAGCAATTAATAATCGCATCTTTGTTTTTTGTTCCTCAGAGGAGCAACCTATGGGGGAGACACCTTCCTATATATTTTTCTCCTCCTTTTTTCCTTCCTGGTCTTCCAGGCTGGTTCAGTAGTCAAGAATTTAAAGAGTTTTGAATAGCCTTTGACTACCCTTGAAATCAGCCTGGGTTTTCTTGCTGGGAGCCAGCATGTAATGACATTCCTCAGAGATCTGCCCAAAAGCTGGATAATTGAGAATGGCAGGCTGTTGTATGGGCCAGTACCTAGGGCAGTGAGCACTTTAAGTGTGCTTGCACCTTACTCCTGAACAAGTGCAGAATCCAGAAACTATAAAATATTGAAAAAAGTTGTCCTGTCATGATGTTCAGTAATGCTTAGTACCTGCAGGAGGAAAAGAAGGTCTCTAAATATGACAGTGAGACGACAGCAGACCTGCAGCTGCTCCAGCCACTTGAAAAACAAAGTGACTTCTCCACTCCCATCAGCTGTGGCACTGCCACTGTAACCACTGAAGCAGAGAATCAGCATGGGCTGGTGTCAGTGGTCCCTGCACAGAAGCAGAAGAAATGTACACAAAAATCACCCAGTCAAAATGCTTTAGCAAGAGCAGTCAAGGACAAGGACAGTGAAGATGATGAAGCAGAACCATCACAAGGTTCAAAGCCATTATCAAGGCCATCACAGGAACCAGAAGAGGAGATGGAAGAGACATTAATTGATCCCTGTCCCTGAGTGAGCTCTGGGAGACAACAAAAACATTTCAGCAGTCATCCGTGAGTGTATTACTTCCTGGCTAGTCTGCTTGTGGGACAGTGGAGCCAGCAGTGTGGAATGAGTGGGTAAGGAAGCCGGGCTAGGATCACCTGCTAAGGACTCAGACATTGACAAAGCAATGGGGAAAAAGACACAAGTCTTTAGTCTCTGGAATTGATTCTTATCAAGTATGAGGGGGAAGGGTATCCCTGTAGAGGTGATATTCTGTGTAATTTGGGCAGATGTAATTTAGGACTGCAGTAGAGAAAGTGACTCAATTCCTAAGGGAATTAGCTATTCAATAAATGATGTATTTTGATGCGGACAATGCCCAGGTCCCCACAGATCCAGACCACATCTTGTGTCAATTACCCATGTAGCAGAAATTTCTACAGAGTGCAGCAAGGGCACATGAAACCCCTTGACAACAGTATTTCCTGGAAATATGAAAATATGGAAATCTGATGCACCACCAACAGCAGTTGAAGCAATTTGGCAACTCAGATAATATGAAGGCAGTATTCCTTCCTCTGTCATTGCATCTGTGGAGATGCTAACCGATCAACTGACTCAGAAGCTCCAGCAATTCAGAGGGAATATGTCATACTCCCCCATCTGTGTGGGCCTGCATTTCAATAACTGACAGCAGGTATTCTTTTCCTCAAGAGAGAGGATATAGAAGATATACACCACAGGCTACCCTACGGTTTTACCTCCAGGACCATGAAGATGATACAAGGAAGTGGGATGAATGGGAATACCTCAATTCTAGATGCACTGGTGCAGGAATTGCAGAGAAAAACAACTGCAACTGGAAGCTTTTCCTGGAAAGTTGCTGCTTCAGTCTCCAATGAACAATTTTTCAGGTAGGTTGAAAGGTCCAATCATACTACTGACTCTATGGAGAGAAGTAGTAATCCATTTTTGTAAGATATTAGTGGGGAACATTGTGGCCAGTATTAGAGGGTCCCTGACTCCACCTGGGGGGAGAAGAGAAATTACCAGGTTTATTGGACTGTGTGGATTTGATGGCCTGACACAGCAGCCCCACAGGAGTACAAGGCTTTAGTAGACACTGGTGCACTGTGTACCCTAATCTCATCTAGCTACATAGGGATGGAATCCATTTGGATTTCTGGGGTGACAAAGGGATCCAAACAGCTGTCGATATTGGAGGCAGAGACTAGCCTAACTGGCATGAGTGGTGGAAGTACCCTATCTTGACAGGAGCAGAGGCTCCATTCATCCTTGGTATAGACTATCTCAGAGGGTATTCAAGGATTCAAAAGGTTATTGGGGGGCTTTCAGTATACCTGCCCTGTAAATGGAGGAAATTTCAGATGTCCCTTTTGTTCTGGGGCTGAAGAAGAGCAGGTGCCAGTTGCCACCACAACAGTGCATCAGAAGCAGTGTCTCACAATCTAGACTGTAATTCCCATTTATAAACTAATTTGTCACCTAGAGAGCCAAGGATTGATCAGCAAGACCTGCTTACTGTTTAACAGCCCCCTATGGTCAGTATGAAAATCCAGTGGAGGCTGATAGTAAACTACTGTAGCCTGAATGAAGTCGCACCACCTCTGAGTCCTGGTGTACTGGACATATTGAAACTTCTGTATGAGCTGGAATCAAAGGTAGCCACATGGTGCCACATTCATCAGTCCGTGGCAGATGATACAGCTATGTTTCCTTCCCACCAGCAGTAGATTCCAGGTGCTATGGACACAGCTCCAAACAAAAGCAAACTGTGGCTTGCACTCAACTGCCAAAGGAATTGATAACAACACAACAGCAGTATCATCTGCCATAGACTGATGAAGACTGGAAGAAGGTAAAGCTCTGGAATACTTGTAATGTGTTAATGATACCACTTTGTGAGAAAATACAGCAGAAGAAGTTTTTGAGAAAAGGAAGCAAATAATCCAATCCTTTAAAAGCTGATTTTGCCATAAGACAGAATAAAATAAAGTGACCTACGCAGAGATGCAGCTTTTAGGAATCAAATGGCAAGATGGACACTATCAGAACCCAATGGTTGTTATTAAGATAACAGATAACTCCACAAACTAACAAGAAAAAGACACAAGATTTTTAGGTGTTGTGGGATCTTAGAGAATGCACATTCCAATTTGCAGTCTGATTGTAAGCCCTTTCTATCAAGTGATCTGGAAGAAGAATGATTTCAGATAGCCCCCTGAGTGGCAACAGTTGAACAAATCAAGTAGGAAATAGTTAATGCTGTAGCCCTTGGGCCAGTCTGAACAGGGCAAGATGTAAAAAATTTGCTTTTCATTGCAGCTGGAGAGAATGGACCTACCTGGAGACTTGGGCAGAAGACACCAGAGGCTGACCTCTAGGTTTTTGGAGCTGAGCATACAGAGGATCTGAAGCCCACTGTACTGTAACTGAAAGGGAGATACTGGAGCTTTCGAAGTATCTGAGCCGTTTTAGAGATGATTGGTGCTGAAACACAGCTTCTGACACCACGGTTACCTGTGTTGAGTTGAATGCTCAAAGGGAGGGTCTCCTCTACACATTATGCAGCAGATGCTACATGGAGTAAAGGGGTTGCACTGATCTCATAAAGAGTTTGGATAGGGACCCCTTGGTGTCAGGAAACTTAGAATTAATTGTTGACTGGCCAGAAGGCAAAGATTTTTGGAATGTCACCAAGCTTGTGCTGAAGAGACCCCACTATTCAAAACATTACCAGAAACTGAGAAGCAATATGCCTTGTTTACTGATGAATACTTCTGTCTTGTGGGAAAGCAGCTGTATGGAGTCCCCTATGACAAGTAACAGAAATTTTTGGAGGAGAACATGAATTGAGTCAATGTGCAGAGCTGAAAGCCATCCAATTGGCCTTAGGCATTGCTGAAGGAGAGAAATGGCCAATGCTTTTTTTTTTTACCTCTGTACTGATTCATGGGTGGTAGCCCTGGGGGTGGTGGTGGCAGCAATGGAAGCAGAATAACTGGCAGCCTAGGGGTAAGCCCATCTGGGCTGCTAAGTTGTGGCAAGACATCGCTGCCTGGTTGGAAAGGCTATTACCAAGGTTGAAGGCCGAAGTCATAGAATGCATGGATTCAACAAACATTTTTTTTGTGGACCTTTTATGAACATTTAACAGAGGTGTTCCAGAGACTAAGGGATCATAATGATGTCTGTCTATCTATCAAAACGGGTAAGTAGGGAAGGTGGTGGGATATTGGGAAGCGTGAAACTTGATGTGACATAAAGGGTATGGAATAACGGGTGGATAAGTGTTAGCTTTGGATAGGGTAGAGTTAGCCTTCTTCACAGTGGCTGGTATGGGGCTGTTTCAGATTTGTGCTGAACATGGAGTTGATAATACTGAGATGTTTTTGTTATGCTGATCAGGGCTTACATGCAATCAAGGCCTTTTCTGCTTGTCATGTAGTGACACTGGTGAGGAGACTGTGTCTACGTTGGGAAGAGACATAGCAGAGGCAGGTTGGAACCAAACTGTGCCCCAGAGGGATGTTCCATACCATATGACATCATGCTCAGTATATAAAGTTGGGGGAAAAAGTGGAAGAAAGGAGGGAAGGGTGGACATTTGTAGTGATGGTGTTTGTCTTCTCAAGTCACTGTTACCTGTGAGAGGGGCCCCTGCTATCCTGGAGATGGTTGAACACCTGCTTGCCCATGGGAAGCAGTGAATTAGTTCCTTGTTTTTCTCTGCTTGTGTGTGTGGTTTTTGCTTTCCGTATTAAACTGTCTTTATCTCAACCCATGAGTTTTCTACTTTATACTCTACTGATTCTTTCCCTTATCTCACTGGTGGGGGAGTGAGTGAGTGGCTGTGTGGGGCTTGGCTGTCAGCTGGGGTTAAACCATGACACCAGGTGTAAAATGCATAGTAATATCACTTTGTGTAAAATCCATAATAATATCACTGAAGTAGTGTTAATTTAATCTGCTCTGAGGTAAATTAAAGAATAAGCTCATCTAGTGTGGTAGAATGTATAAAGTTCTTGTCCATTCCTGGAAAACTCTGTGGAGGTAGGGAAAAAAAATAAGATAGGAGGAAAACAGCATGGGTCAGAAAGAGAGTGAGAGTCAGTGTTACTGACTGAACTGTTCATCAGCCTGGTAACTTGCTGTAGAAACTGGTTTGTGATGTTTTGGGAGTAGAAGAGGAAATGTGCTTATTCTGAGCCTCTGCATAGAAATGCCAGGAAAGCCAAGTTGCTTCTGAGTCAGTGTGCTCCTTTCTTCTGACTATTCTGGTATCAAGTTATGAATCTGAGTTGAAATGAATCCTTCTGGTTAAGTTCCTCTGCTGCAGGATGTAGGAAAACAGTAGAAAATGTATGTGAAGAATCATGAAACAGAAATGAGGAATTCACTGGTAGAGAATGTGATTCACTTATCAGAAATAACAGTATGAGAAAACTAGCTTGCCAAGTTTTATATATTTTGTAGTGGCAGAGTAACTTCATAAGCATGCTTGATGCAGGGAACAGTAAATATATTAATGTAATGAATACTGTTTGCATTGTCTGCAGACTTTGGTCACATATAGGCAGCATCAGGGGAAATAGTCTGTAATAGAGGGAAAAAACATAATAGCCAGGTGCTGGAGCGATCTGCTGCTTACCCATTTAACTGGGAAAACACAGCTTTGTCATGATGCCGGGTTGCTTAAGGACCCTGTTTATGGAATCATTTTGCAAACACTAATCTGCACTGTGGTGATGCTCGAGCTGGTTGTATGATGGGATTTGGGATCCTGATGGCATACTATCTACACCTGTAGCTAAAATGCTATCATGTCCATGGGTGTGTTAAATGAAATAAAGATCAGATTTTTCTGTCCAGGGGAAATTCCAGCAGTTCCTGATTGCGGGATAGGAAGTGTGCAGATTAGTGAAATACAAGTACATACAAATGTGTTTCTATTCAGTAAGCTGAGGCTTAGTAAAGCAGTTGGAAACAAAACGTTGCCCTTACACCTTGCTCCTTGCCTTCAGAAAAGTGCTACAGTGGTGGAGTACTGTAATACTATTTCTCTGCGGTTGCTTCTCACATGAGAAGCATACTCTTTTAAGGCTAAACACAAATACTTCAAAACCAAGTATATAAAACTGTCATCAGTTGTTAAATTACCTGTAGTTACAAGTGACCTGCCTTCTCTCAGATTGTTTTATGAACTGTGTGGTTATACATGTCTTGCTTGCCATTCTCTTCTCTCTCTTGACTTCAGATGACTGTTCATATTCTCCATACTTGAAGTATTGCCGTTGCCTTCCCCCATTGCCTCACATGGGTTTTTTCTGTTCCCGTAGTTGACAGAGCACTTGGCCCACCACCAAGTTAGTAACCATGCCTGCAAGGGGGAGAGGACCAAGAGCACCATTTGTCCTCTAATTTTGAAGATTCCACTCACCATAGTATGCACCCTGGCATTTGTATAGGAAGAGACTTGGAACAGGCCACTGCTTCAGTGCTAGTCACAAAATAATTGTCGTGTGCAAGTATGAAAAAATAAAAACTCATTCTTGCTATCCAGTAGATGTGAACTTCAGTTATTGATGCGGTGGTAGTGGTGCTGTTTTTTTTTTTATTTTGCCACTAAAGACAACCAGTACCAATTTTGTATATAAAGGAACAAAAATGTCTCCCCCCCACTGTCCTCCCACCTTTTTTTTTTACCTTCTTGAAAAACTTTTGAAAGCAACTAACCCATTCTTCCTAGCAGGAAAGGCAGAGCAAATGGAATGAGTAATCTAACTAGGCACGGACCACGTGAAAGAGTTTCATAAACAGAAATGTGAAAAGAAGATACAGAAGCATGAGAACACATAGAGGGTAGGGATTATGTGTTATTAAGGGACTAACTCAGGTCCTTGCTTGTGCACTAGGGAAAAATCAGCCTTTAAATCTAGCCAAAAAATACTTATTTGGCATTTTTTCCCTAGCAGATGGTGTTCCTGGAATTAGCTAATAAAATTGAGTGGTTTAAAAAAATGTTGGTCTTGATAAGCAAGTCTTTTTTTAATTTTTAACACTGTTCTTTTGAGGGCAAAAAAGCCCCCTGTCCACCTCTCTGTTTGTTTGTTTTGTATGTGTTACTGTTAGATTTAGAGCAGCTGCACTTCTCTGTTGTTCTCTTCTTAAATTTCTCCTTTAGAGTTCTTCTCTTCTGGTCAGTACCTACATATTTATCTAATTGGCATGATCTGTTTCTTACCACTGCTT
>VZTT01020366.1:1067-17801 GCA_013400855.1 Buphagus erythrorhynchus
TACATATACATATATGTATATATACATTCATGCATGCTTTTAAAATACCTAATGCAGATAGTAAAGGCCTTTGATTGCAGATGATAAAAATACCATTACTTTTTTTTTTATCATTATCCAGACACTAACAACTCCTAGGCTTGGGAACATCTGGTATTCGAAGAAACTTAGAACACCTAACAAGACATGGAGCAAGTGAGGCATACAGGACATTTTTACCGTATTTTTTGGGAGAAACATAACTGAAATATCCACAAAGGTTCTGTGTAGGGAAGCAAGGTGCAAGATTTTCCCATAGCTAAAAGAAAAATGCCCCAACAACAACAGCAGCAAATCCCTGAATTTATCACAGAAGGCACTTTATACTTTCAGCAGCCAGTTTCTGTGCTCTTGACCCTTATTAAAGGTTCCTGGAATCCTCAAGCTCAGGAGATTCTTGCTGCCAAGTCTACTACCCACTTGGCTGAATCAGACATGAATCACAAATTGAGACAAAGATCTCAATGGGTGGGAGGTGAAAGAGCAAGTTAAAAAGGAGAATGCTCCCCAAACATATGTGAGTGAACTCTCACACAAACCTTTATCACTGAGCTTCTGAGTGCAACACTTAATTCAGCTCCCAAGGTAGGATAAGGCTCCTACAGCAACTCATTTACCACATTTCACTTTCTCTTGGTCCTGGGCAGGAAACAGGTTCCTGAAGCACCAAACACTAATCCACACAGGAATCAGTGTTTAGGACTAGACAAAAAGCTATTTGGGGCCAGAATGTTGTGCTAAGTGACATCTGGACAGCCTGGTCCAGAGATGGAGCTGCGAGCAGCAGCTTTAGAAAGCCTGTGCCCTGACATGAACAGCATCATTCTTCACACTGAGGTCTATGCCAATCAATGCCAACTGATAATTTGGCCAAATCACAGCAAATGGCCTTCTGCCAGGGGAGCTGTGTTACTTCAAATGCTGTCAGCTGCTGCTTAAGGAATACAAACAGTGTAAAGACATCCCTGGTCAAGGATATCCCTGAGCCCTCTCCACTTGCTGGAGTCCTTGGCAACCCTGACCATCCCTGTATCTAAGTCCCCAGGGGAACTTAACACTCCCTGCTTTGTCACACAGTTGATCTTCCCGTGATGTAGGAGTGCCAGCTGGAGCTGTAAGACTGATAATCAACAGCAAGGGAGAACATGCACTCCTAAAGAGCAGCAGTTTGCATGCTACACAAGCAGCCTCCTGATCAGCACCTCTCATCAGACTGCCAGGCAAACTGTGAACACACCTTCATCTATCCCTCCCTCTCTTTCACCCTCCAGCCTCCAAACCTTAGAGAAGAAACAGTGCTCAGCCTGTTCTTAACCCCTGATACTTCTGGCTTTGCACTCAGCCATGGGTGAGGGCCACAGCTGCTCAACCAGCATTTGGCAGGTGGATCTTCTGACTGCAGGGTTTCCATTTCCTGTTTGTGCTGCACTCAGGATGGGCTGGGCTAAACCTTCAGAGTCATGAGAAACACTTAATGCAATAAGCAGAAACAACACTGCGAGTCAGAAGCCTCAGGTTCCTGTGTTTTCTCCCCTGTGGTGCCTCACCATGCAGTGAGATAGACACATAATTTGATTTTGCTACTCTTTAAGATACTTGGTAAGCTTGCTGGGTGTTCATTATGTCTGGACTAAAGGAAGAAGTGAAGGCAAGAGAAATGGATAGTCGATATCAGACTCAATTACTAGGAGCACAAAATTCCACGTCCCACTCCATAGCTGGACACTTGTGCACTCCAGGAGCAGTTCCCCTCCAAATCAGAGGAAAATGAACTACAAAGAAGCAAAAGCCTTGCTTGCCTTCCTGCAAAGAGCATCAAAAGCCACAGTCTGCTGACTATTCTGCAGGAATCTATGTCAGCATTTTGTTTCTGGTTATTACCAACTGAAATATCTACAAACTCTACAGTATTCCCGGGCCAAAAGACAAAAAAATAAAGTAATTAGATGGCTTCAAAGGTGCATTGTCACAAGGGTTTCCTTCATTTATCTCACAGATAGGTTGTAAAAGCTGATACTGTTGACTGAAAGACAGATTTTACTTCAACAAAAATATGTCGTTTTCTGTTCTAAGGGATACTACACTGTCTGTCTTCCATAGCAGGCATTAAACATGGCCATTATCCCTACTTTCACAGTTTGTGGTCTGCTCTGAAAGACACTGATTCTCTAACAGGATGGAGCTCTGCCACTTGTCCCTACTGAGCACAGGAAAGCTGAACCAACGACATTCTGCCCCTCCCAGGGTTCTGCCAGAACATCAGTCTTGCTAGAAACTGAAATGTTATCCAAGAAGTAAGTGGAAAGCTCCTCACTGTAGGAAAGCTGACTCAGAGCCCAAACATTCAAGATTTATTCAGGCTGTCCATCACCCAAAACCAGATATGTGGTAAATCAAACATCACTTTGGCAGATGGTGTGGCAAAAGGAAAGAAATATTCCTTAACCTCCAAAACAACTGCAGTTTAAATCTCCAGAAACAGTCGAGCAATTTGACAATTCTCTGTCTATCTTCCACATCTCATGGGTCACTGACTGATATCTCCAGTCACAAGAAGGAGACATCTAGAAAGACAACACTCTTTACATGATAAAATAAGCCCAAAATCCCTTCAGGCAGGACACAGAATTATCAGTTCCAAACAGGATGAATATTTGGGAATACTTAAAACCCAAACAGATCCACATTCCTCTGTGCACAGACCAATAAATAGGTTTAGCCTAAAACATAATCACAACTTGTTAAGGTACAAATGTGTCATTTGTGAACTGTGCATGACCTCATGTCCAAATGTACTACAAGTGCCAATCCGTTTCAATCAGGTGTGGTTTCTGCGTAACATCAAGAGAGACTGTGTTCTGGCAAGAAGCCAGGAAATAACTTCAACATGCTAATCTCCCCTGAGTGAACTTGGGAAGGAAGCTGAGCATGTGCTTCATCTTATTTGCCATGGTGGTGCAGTCTGTTACCCGGAGACACAGCTCTATGCTGCCTGCCCAGCACTTCAGGGCTAGGCTCACCACCACTCCAACATCCCAGTGACTCAGAGGCCACAGCAGAATCTCCAGTCTGAACAGACAAAGAGAAATAAAGAAAATAATAATGCTTATCCTTTCTTACACTTTCCTATTTGCCAGAAACCACTACCATCCAAGAGGAATTGCAAAACTGTTTTCTACTAATTGGTCAAAGACCCCTCTCTTCCTATCCCCAGCACTTTGGGTTAGAGGACACATGCTGAAAGCTGACCTTGCTTTCAACACATGCTCATGTAAGGGCCCCAGAAGCTGCATCCCACACAACTTTGAGACTCTGCCTGAAAGAAATGCAACAGTGGAAGACTACTGTACTGTAATTAATTTTTTCTATAAGAAAGGATAGGGAGCACAAGGATGGAATTAAGGTTGCTGCATGCATCTATCTACATACATATAGAGAGGTTACTGACAGGTATTGATTTTTAAAATGTTTTTACATAACTTTTCTTTCCTACCAAGATAATTCAGTTTCTAATATCCTAAACTGTCAGACACTCACTTGCAAAAGATCTGAGCAAATTCTATTGCTTCAATATGGAATCCAGGTTCAGATATGTGTCCTTTCTCTGCTCCAGTTCCCACAACTGCAGGTTATAACAACTCTACTTCACAACACTGTTGAATAATTTAAGTAATTAGTGCTTGTAAACTAAATTAGAGGCACTCAAATAAGAGACTCAAGCACTCAAATAAGCAGTAATATAGCGTTAAGTGAAAGGGACTATTAGAGACTAAAAATACGTCATGTAAAAAACACACCACACACACTGGTAGCAGTTTGCCAACTGCTCCTCCATCTATCACAAGGCAAAGTCCAGCACCCCACCTCTCCTTCCTTGTCTCCTCTGAACTGCCCCTTCCATTATCCTCTAAAGAAGCATAAGGAGTTACTGCTTCACTTGTGGGGCACTGCACAGTTCAAACAGGGCCCACCCCTTGCAATGGAATGCAAGTGTCAACATATGATAGGCACTGCTACTGAGCGGGGTGTGGTGTTTACCTAGGGGAAAGCCACATCCTTCAACCACTTTAATAACTCAACTTCAACACAGTATAACTCTGAGATTATTCCAAACCACTCCATTGAAAGGATTTTGAAACAAACAAACTAAAAAAACAAAACAAAACCACAACCAAACAAAAACCCACACGACTCTTAATGGAAAGCAGCAATGATTAAGAAATCTGTGATTCTATGGAAATGAGGACTCTCCACCTTATCCCATTGGAGCAAGAGGCTTACAAGGTAGTTGTTTGTTTGTGAAGCAAACCTAAGATTAGACAAACTCTTCCTTCCCCAAGTCAGCCCGAAAAAACTATGTAATGAATACAGAGAAAAGATGACTTCTCCCTTGAGCAAAACTACAGGATGAAAAGATACTTTCTGTTAACAGAACAACATTAGAGAAATGAGTTGAATTCCTCCTCTGTATCAATAGCAGCTAGCCCCAGAGACAAGGGGTTATTTAAGATTTACATTTCCATAATGTAGCCTTAAGAAAGAGAATCAAATTCAAACCTTACATAAGCACAAGTGACTCAACTAAAGATTGAAACTGAAACAAGGCATCTGTCTTCCTGAAGAGTTGTGGGTGTTTGAACAATAGCAAATGTGTTTTATGGAGCATGTTTCCTCTCCCGGAAGGTAAACGTGTGTTCACCATCAGGATACTGGAGATCCCACCTTTGTAGAAGCATAAACACCAATTGCCAATTATTAAGATGCAAACTCACCTAAAAATAAAGTAAAATAAACAGGATGTCGTTTATAAAGACAATTTATCCACCAAAATTTTTATCTCATGGCAAAAGTGATTTAAAAACCCCCATAAAACTTCAAAGAACTTCATACTCTTGGCTCCTAGCAACAGAACTGCAAGCCACACTCCCGTATCTTGCACAACCACCTACACCAGCCTCCTGAAATATGGAGCAAGCAGCAACTTCTGTGCCACATTGGACATGGGTAGCAAAACCCAAGAGCGACCAGTATCAATTTACCAGGGCTCAACAAAGAGAAGACAGACATTTGAAATGTCATTTGCAGATGGGTTATGACCTACACTGGACACAGGGCAACAGGTCACACAGAGAAGTTACTTCATGAGCCAAGACTGATTTTGCTGCCCATCTAACTCTTTTCCTTGAAGAATGCAATGTAAAAAGAATATTGGTGACTTGGCTACATTTATCCTATAGTCCCAGACAGGATTGTTGCCTGTAAAATCAGAGGAAAGGCAGACTAGGATCAAGACACAGAACTATAGCAATGGAAGAGGACATAGAGATGATGCAGAAAATCCCAATGGATAAACAGGGACAGAAGACAGATGATTAGTTATCTGTCACTCCAGTTTTAATATTGGAATGGGAAATCATAATCAGGACATCAGCCAGTCCTACTGCTGATGTCTCCAAAAAGACTTGGAGACTGTTGGCATAGTGATTAACAATCACTGGACTGTTGGAGAGCTCAGGACTTGCTCCCTTTCTTGGTGTTTTTGCTGAAAGCAAGTAATTTTCTTTGGTCATGCTATAAATTTTGGGAAAACAACTCATGAAACTGTGATAGGGACCTGCCCAAATCCAGGCAGACCATTAGGCCAGAGAGAACTCTAGAGGCTTACTTCTTCCTAACATATAAAATATGGCTTCACTATTTTTTCTACTGACTGCCTTTGGTGGCATCATGAGCAAGTGATAGGCAAAAGTACATGAAAGTCAGGAGTCTCCACTTTAAAATCCTTTCATAGGTTTTTCAACAGAATGGCAAGATCTGTTCTGAAATTAGTACCTCAGGATTTAATTGCTTACTCCTTCTGGGGTGGTACAAAGAAGGCAAAAAAGTTCCTTATTTAAATACCACAGAGCAAGACAATACAAACTGTATCAAATTATCAGCTCAAAATTCTGATACTCAGCATTTTGCACTATGAAAAGTGAGAGCTGAAGCGTAGGAAGGTTTCTTAGCTTCTTCAGATTACATTTTCATCTGAACAAAGCTGACCCTTTGTGGGGTCAGTGATGCCGTTCCTACAGACCATACATGGGTGGCAAAGGAGGGAGCCCACACCAAGCAGAGCTTATCATGATTAGAATATTCAGGTCAAGTGCACTTAGCCAACAACCCACTCAAACCCCGCACAAGATAACAGCTGATCTGCATGAAAAAACACTGTTCACACAGATTTTTATCCTTTCTGCTGCATCACATAAGCATATAACGATGGAGAAGAGTACAAAGGCCATACCGATTTCTCTAGCTCTGCCTCTTTCAGAAGATCAGGGTCCCAAAACCCAGATTTCCTGCACAACCACCAAAGCACCAATGCACAAGAATTCTTTATATGTGTTTCATTCTCTGGTGATTTGCTCTAAGTTGCCAACCTCAAAGAAGAGCTAAAACCGTCTGGTTTGCTTCAGATTGAACAATTCTAACAAAAACTTGAGCTGTTTCCAAGGCTAGAAAAAGATTCATGTTGACCCCACAACAAAATTCCTAGTGAATCCTCTGAAAAGCTTTTTAACCTCAAATTTTGAGGAAGGAACCTAAAATCTAGGAAGAGGAGTGTTTTCAAAGCAGGAGTAAGCAAAGGGAGGAGCAGAGGTCAACCTGACAAAGCCTGGCAAATTGTAAGAACCTCAAATTAATTTGTGGTAGAGTCTCATTAGTATTTAATCACCTTCTTGGAGACTGCTCGGCACAGCACACTCAAGGGATCAGTGTGGCTCAGCTGTGAGGGATGTGTTCAGCCACACACGAGCTGAGCTTGAAGAGGCTGAGCTGTGAACTAGGTTTCCCCCACACCAGAGGGCATCTCTCACAGTGCCTGAAGAGCCTCTCCAAGTGCAGCCCTGCTGTCAGTGCCCTCTCTAGCATGGGCACCTTACTCCAGCCAGGCAGCGCCGCCTCATTCCGCAGCACAGCTTTGGGAATGGAGGGAGGATGAAACATCACCAATGGATGTCAGCACTTTCTGCTCCTGGAACGCGTTCAGATCCAGAACTACATTTGTGCTGGAACTTTAATAACATCCTAAATGCAAAACTGAGTACTCAAAAGTTAGAAATTTTCAGAATTGAAGTTTTCGGTACAAACTTAAAGACAACCTTTACAGCAGCAGTACGCTGTTTTCCAAATTTTAGTGAATTTGTTTTCACAACCTGTTAAGTGAAGTGTTTTATTCATATCTTATAGGGAAAAATACTGAAGGAAAGATAGGTTAATATGAAAAGTACAGACTAATTTTGAAAGCTTAAACTGAAGTGTCAACTCTTGCTTTTCCTAATACCCAGTGTTATACAATACTGTAGAACAGTGTTGTAGAACAGCTCCCATTAACTTTGGCTGCATGTACAAATGTTCAGTGTTTCTGCTAGTAAGGCCCACTCTCAAGACAGTCAAAAGGAGAATGAAAAAAATACAGTTATTGGTCATGGTGAAAGTCTCCATAAATAACTTCCCTAGTCTCTTCCCAGGCAAAGAGGGACTGTGAAACTGTGAAAGGCAGCAGTTCTCCACATCATTCAGCAGCATTAAATTGGGAAGTCAGCCTTTCCCTTCCTGTGAGCTGCTGCAGAGCTATCTGTGAATAAACAGAGGTTCTGCAATACATGTCATCAGTCACTGTGGAACTGTAACTTATCCTTTGAGTTGGCTGAAAATATAGAACAGTTGAAAGTCATGAATTCTGTGCATCAAGTGCTACACCTGCTTGCAATGAAAGACAGCAGAACATTAACATACCCACTCTGCAGGCATGTGAGTTCTTTCATTACATATACTTTCAATGTTTGACTGATGATTTCTTAATATAGTTGTCATATGTTCTACCTTTTTTGAGAATGTATTTTTCCCTTGAATTTTAAAGCAATAGTCTGCTTGCCTATCAAGTTTTGCTCTTCCCTCTAGTCCTTCCTCTCACATTTCCAGTAGCCTTCCCAACCCCTGTCAGCCACTCCCCTTCTGCCTGGTTGTACATAACCTGAACCTATCACAACCCTTTTACCCCTTCACCTCTTAAGCTTTGCTCTCGAGTAGCCTGCATTAGAACCTTGCAGCTACCCTTTGGAATGTGTGTACCCATAAGAGTGGTCATTTGAAAGCACAAGACAGTACCACTACCTGTGCCACATGCTCAGAAGATCTTTGAAGATTTTCAGCAAAGGTGGTGGTTTCAGAGCATCTGAAGAGGTTCCAGCAGTGGAAGGTGTTGACATATGGCAATGATGCTCCATCCATTTCCAAAGTATGTGCTACAGAGTGAGCCAGTGCTGGCTGGTGCTGGTGAGAAATGCCTTCTTGTACGGGAAAACCCAATTTACAGCTGCCTTGTGCACAGCTGAGCCCCCTCAAGCTCACCCCCTGTGCCTGGAGTGGGATGGCTGAACACATCCCTCACAGCTGAGCTCCATCAATCTCTTGTGTGCCCACAACACACAGACTTTGACTGGCACCAGACAGGTGAGAAAGGTGAGAAGTAGAAGCCTGCATTTGATCCAGTACTCCACCACAGGAAGCAAATGAAGTAGAACACAGAAAAGTAGTGCTGTCTTCAGTGAACGTCACTAGAAAGAACTGCTGCAGTGTTCTCAACTATATGGAGCTGCTTGAAAAGAGCTGAGACACAAAGCCAGCTGTGCTCTCTGTAGCAGCTCAGAGTAGTGAATGCAGCTGTAACTAAGACTGAATCACTTTATGTCGGGATGTGGCAGAGACCAGGAGACAAAATCAGTTATACTGGTAATGAATGATAATTTTCTACCACCACTGAAAACAAAGACCTTCTCTCTCTATGCAATGTTCAATATAATTTATCAAGAGACATTATTCTTATCACATGAAAGTTGTATGAAGTATGTATGAAGTTGTATAAAGCAGTTTCTGCTGATACATCCCAAGTGAACTGTGCCATTCCCACTAGCTATAACTCATACAGTTCTGCAACATCCCAGCTTCCTGTTAATCCTCTGGATGAATCAGACATTTCAGTACCAATGACACCCAGACACAACATGTTTTATACATATTCTTTATCGCCTGTAACCACACCTTTGTTAGAATGTGGCTCATGCTCAGATGAGGTCAGAAGGCTGAATGAGAACTGCAGACTGAAGTTGAATGTGAGTAAAATAAACGTGGGCTGAGGTAAACAGTTTAAAGTGTTTGCATCACTGCATCACCTTACTTGGATATTTCAGCCTGTAAATATGGAGTGCTCCTGGATTCTGGGTTAATGCCAAGCTCCCACAAAGCAGAGTCTGTGTCATGCCTGCTATAGTCACCAACTGGCTTGGAGAGTCTGTCCCAAGCTCTAAATCTGGATCATGTCAGTCTACGATCACTGCTTCAAAAAAGCTGTCGATTTGTCTTTGACTAACTTCCTCCCAAGCTCGCCAAGGAATAGAAGATTTGCTAACCAACAACAATAGCCAGGCCTGGTGGGTTCAGGGTAGGTTTCTATAGCATCAGTCTCACATCTCCATGTTTTGGAATGTAAAAGATTTCATCCTTTGTGAGAAGCTCAACATTCATCAGTACAAAAATCCACTCAAATGCTGCTGGTTACGTGTTATCCCAGAAAGCACTGTCCATTACTGACAGGAATGAATCAGTTAAGCACTGGAAACAATACACCAAAGTATCTGCTAGCCTGACACTGGATGAACAGGTAGCCTCTCCCCCTTCCCTATGCTTTTGTTCAGAAGGAGTTGATGGAGACTAACACCTGCTCCCACTCCCCTCCTTTCTTTATATTTTTCCCCAGGTATGCTCTGCTTTGGACAGACAATGCCATCTTACCCAATTTGTGAGCTTTTGAGATGAAGCTCTGCTGGTAGAGAAGAGCACTTAAAAACTCAATTTAAACCTATGCTATGCAAGATCTAAATTAACATGGACTGACAAGCCAATTCTCTCTGCCTCAGCCCCCTTTTGCTGCAAGAACTACCCTGACTGTGAAAGAAGAAGACAGACCTGACTGCTGCGGTACATCAGATCACCTTTTCCTTCCAAGATGTGTAAGGTTAACATTACTTTTTCTGCCACCACATTTTATAGCTAATCACTACAAAATGCCATATGATGAGCCTTAGTTTTTCTCAGCCACTTCTAAACAAAACAGCTATTTACCACATAAATGCAATGTGCATTCTCAGCTTCCAACATTAAATTGCATCACATTGTGAGCATTTAATCAAACTGATCCACTTCAACATATTCCATTTATAATAAACTTTAGATGTGAGTTGAGGTAATTTTTGAATATGTCAACTAATTACTCGTGGTAATCAAATTAACCAGCTAAAAATTACTCACTCTAATCAAACTTGTCTAACAAGGTAATAGTGTCAGAACCCAAAAATATACAGACAAAATTGTGCAAAATTCCAAACTATTGCTCCAGCCACTACCCTTATTCCTTTTAAGGCTGGCATGGGTTTTCACAAATAAATCTGCTGAGTCAATGATAGCTTGAGAAAAATACACTTAGGTATGACCTCTTTAAATATGCTTCACCCTGTGATGAGGAGCTGCTGTTACTTTTTTCCCACCTTTCCAGTTGGAACAAGCATTATAAGGAGGTTTGAACTATAAAAGTGGATATACAGAGAAACTTCTACAACACACCCAACACAGCAGGTCCATAAGGAAAAAGTTATCAGAGTTCTTTCAACTTTAGACTTTATACCCAAACAACATGTCCTTTAACATATGAAAAATGAAAACTATCAGAGCAAAATTGATTCAAAAGAGAAGAATGTTGTATAAGCCACCATTTCAGATATATCCAGGATTAGAAACTTATCTGATAAGGCATTTAATTGCCTCTCTCAACTGATTTGGGAAGAGCTAAGTCATTTCCTTATAGACAAGAATCCACATTACTAATAAAAAAATCACCATTAGACCTGATAGTGCTGATGTTTTGATATACTCCACCACTTCACTGTACAGTGGTGAAGAATTCATCCTCAAACTGAGATATGGCTCTCAGTTCAGAGTTTTGTTCCAAGTACTGCGTAAATATGGAACATTACTGCTGTTCGACTCAAATTTGTTCAGTATACAATAGGAAGATTTCAGTATTTGGGACTGTCATTATAAATCCGCATGTTTTTAGCAGCATGAAATGTATTCCACTAAAAGCAGCTGTTTTGTGAGCAGAACACTAGAGAAGCTTAGTTTCTCCTTGACTGGTATCTACTGTCCTGCACCCTTACCAGAGTATTTACAGCTTGTCACTGTCCTATATAAACTTGTTCCAAAAGCCCTCCGACTTCACTAACATTTCCACAGCTCCTCAACTTCCTCCCTTTCACCTCTGTGCCTCAACTAGTGTCTTCCACATTCCCTAACCTCACCAGCCCATAGCACTGTATGATCCCTCCCCTACTTTCTCCTAATTACGCTCAGGAGAGGAAACACTACCTGCTGCAGCTGGATCCAGCATGGAAGCACCTATGGACTAGCCAGTATGCACATGCCAATTTTCCAGCCAAAAAGAGAAACAGAAGACAGCTGTTTATCTCCTCTGGCACCTTCTCCCCTAAGAGAAGAAAAAGTATGCACTTATTCTGGCTTCCTCTCTTCCACCCAGTCTGACCTTTGTGAAACTTTATAGAGCTCTTGAAGAAACTTTGAGATGTCTATGCCACTGCCAAATTTGGCTGAAACCTACTAAAGCAGTTGAAATTGAATTGATAGAGAGATTACACAAGCTTTCTTTCCTTTGGAGAGTAGGCTAAAATCCCATTAACAGTCTTCCTTATGTCATCCCGTCATTCCTATTCTTCATTTAAAAATAACAATTACATTCTACTGCATTAGCTTATGTAACCCACCCCTGAGACAAAGTAGTTGAAACTTTCATTCTGTATTTATTAATTTATTTAGTTAGTTGCCTAATAAGTATGTGTGCCTTTCTGTACACTTGTCCATTTTTAGGTAGTTGATGTTACGAAAAACAACCTCAAGAAGATCACTGAAATCAAACCAAAAAGACTTCACTAATGAATATCCCCCAAAGTTTCTGGACTGGTATCACTGCATGCAAGAACTGAACTGCTTTTTCTCTAGCAAACTGTCAGCTGTTCTCATGGTTACGGTTCTAGAAATTTGGAATGACAGGTCACAGTTATGAAAATGAGCAGATTTATTTGGCATGTTTCTATCTAGCAAATAACATTCTCCTATAAAGACGACAAGAGGCTGCTGTACATTATCATGGTGTTTATTCTCTGTGAAAACCACTCTTTAAAGTCTCTGTCCCAACAAAGAAGGTGCTAACCAGACTTTGTACTTCTTAAAACTGCTCATTCACAGAATGAAGACAAAAATATATAACTCTTGTATCCTCTCCATTACTATAAAAGCACCACTGGTGTTTTCACTGCAAAATTCAGCTGTGTATATACACCTCCCAGATGGTATGAAGCAAGACTACAGAAGTATGCTTCCCATTTAAATGCAGGGACGTTAGCTTTTGCCATAGGGTAAAATCTATTCTGTCAATTGGCTATTTAAAAAATAACCAATATTTCTTCTTTTAGGTTAACTGCCAAGAGTTACAAAGCTCCAAATATGGCATTATGCAGTTTCCATTGGCACAGCTTTACACAACTGCTTTTCACTGAACCCCAAGTTGAACAAACAGGACAGCAGCAGAATAGTCTTCTCTCATACTTCCATCCCTTCACTGTTGGAAGGGTCTTCCTTCAGGAAAGTCAGGACAGCCTAACTTCAAAGCCCCTGCTAATTACTGCAAAATGGCACGAATAACTTATTCAGAGAAACTGGAACACCACCCACTGAGTTCCTCAAAGGTGGGCCTGCCCAGCTGCAAACAGCACTTTGTCCCAGCAGAGCGGGGCTGGCACTGCTCTGTCACCATCAGCCATCGGCCCCAAGATATTCACTGCCCCCACACGGGCTCTAACACTCCAGGGACATGCCCACGTACTGTGCTCAAGAAGAAACAGAAACTTAACATCATCATGATGTGTCAATCCATCCAACCCCGAATGCTCTGTGAAATACTTAACTGAATCACTCATCCTCTTGGGAAGCTGTTTGACAAGTGAACTACCAAGGAGAACTGTCCTCCAATGAATACAGTCAGAGACAGCACTCCCAGGCATACAATCCTAGGATTTAAGGCCTGAGAACTTCAGGGCAGCAAGCCCTGGACACAGAGGCTCCTGAGCTTCCCATCTCACACACAGTCCTGCACAGGTAGCTTGAGAGCCCACAGCATTTCAGACTCAACTGGGTCTTGATCTCCAGATTAACAGTAGAGAGGCCTGGGAGGGCCTTCTTCATCTTAGGTCTCAAATTCCTGGGTCTCCAGATGGAAGCCTTGAAGCTCTGATAACAAGAACATTATCAGAACTTCTACTCCCACAGTTGAAGACCTGGGCAAGTTTCCAAGGTCCCTGGTAGGCACTGGGGAGCCTGGTAGACTTGACAACCCAGCAGTTCCCTGAGCACTGGTCTGAGCTTAATCATAAGGTGCCAGGCTCCAAATTAACTTCTAATATTTCCAGAGAAAAGTCTCAGGGAACTCCCCAATACAAGAGAAATTTTAAAATGTCAGAATTTCCCATGAATTAGGAAACAATAACTTTGGTCCACCTCTGATTTCAGTTTCCCTCAGAGAAGTCTCTATGCTTTGTGTTCCACTCTTAGAACAAGCCTTCACCTATTAAATTACACTGAAAACAATAAATATAAACAAAATGTTCCAAATTGCCTCTAAACAAAATCTTCAAAATATAAAAGCATTCCATAGGTTCCTAAAATTTGTAATTATTTTCACTTGTGTGTGCCTGCCTTGAACCCACAGCCTTCCATTCTAAAACAAACATTCATCCTGCCTCAAGATTTATGAGTTGAAAGGACACATCCTGTAAAGTTGAACCCTCAGAGGTTCAAAGCACAGACTCCAACTTTGGCATGGTATGAAGTCACTGCTTTGCTGAAGAAACACGACTGGACTGCACTGTCCAGTACCAAAAGGCATCAATCACAAGAACTGTCCTGGATGTCCCCAGGTATTGGTAAGCAAACCACCAAAAGTGCAGCCACCTGAGATGAGGGGCAGTGCACCTGACCACAGCAGAAACAGCAGATTCCTGGGATTTGAGCTCTTGGTGGGTAATGCAGCAAGGAAGGGAGGGATGAACCATGCAAGCAGTCACTGAGTAGGTGAGCCCATTTAATTTATTAGGCAGTGCCATGAAGTTCTGCTGGTTTAGAGTCCTAGGTACCAATCCCTGCTCTGGTTTGACAACGTGCCACAGAAGGGACAATGAGATAAAATCAGCCAGAATGCAAGCTCCTGGTGCACAGTGTGTCCCATCTTCCCCTACAGTGCAGGTATAGAAACATAACTCAGCCTTTTAAAACATCAATTATTTTACTTGAGTTGAGGGAATACTTACTTTACCAAGGAGGCATTAAAGAGTCCTGCAGCTGACTAAACTTTGGAACACTGCAAAAACTTTTTCAAAAACTGAATTATTATAATACTATCAAAGTTCTCATTTTCCCACACACCTAAATGAACAGGACGGTCTCTCAGAGTTTAATACATTTAAAATATAGATATCTTTAGTTTGTCTATAAATCAATGTTAAAGATCTTCTTCTTTTAATATTTTATTTTCTTGTAATTAAAAGGTGACTATAAAAACGTTCTAAAAGAAAGCAGTACCACTCACAAGATACACTCCCAATAATTTAGGTCTCCATATTGTATTCAGTACCAATGACTTCAGAGATGCAAAAGCATAACCTTTGAGGCAGCACAGCTTCTCATCTGAAGAATCAGTTTTGCTTCAGTCTATATTCACAGAGAGTTTAACCAGCTGCCACAATGCTGCCTCAGAGTCCTCTTACTGCTGAAGCATCACCACTTAATTCTTGCTCCCCATTAACCACACATACTGCCATAGCAGGGATATTGAGTCAAATGATCCTATGGCCCTTCATTAGCTTTAATTTCTGCTCTCCTGCTACTTTCACAAAATCGCATAGCATGTGTTTTAGAAAAGAAAGCAAAACAACAGTAATTTTTTCCCCTGCAAACCAGATTCTATCTCAGAATCAAAAGTACAAACTAAGTATTATTATTACGGGTTTCTTGATACTCAAAATGACAAAGTACAAAACCCTTTTGTGTTTTTCTCTTCCAAGATCAGGCCACAAGTTGATACAAACAAAACCAATACTGTGCACAGTATTTTAGTTCCTGTACCATGTGTCCCCTGAAGTAGTAAACCCACAATTACCATGAGAAAAGTCCAGCTGGAGGCATCACCTACAAGTTGCATTACTTCCTCTTTATACATTTTTTATAAAAGCATATGTTCTGCTTGAAAACAATTCAGCACCAATGAGTTGGCAGTAGAACAACAATTTAAGCAGCAGTATCAATGAAGGTGGGAGGGAGAATTCACCAAAGCCACATTTTTCAGGTACAAAAGCTTGAGAAGCACGCTGTATGGAGTCAGGCAAATATACATCAAAGAAAACATGAAAAAGCAACTAACTATATGCCTTTAAAAGTGCACTTCATGGATGAAAGCTGCCAAATTGCAAAGGGGATTTACTGAGAAGAATGTGTTGCTGCCAGAATGGACAAAAGCATGCATTCTATCCATTCCAAGCTCCTCCCCATCTCCTGTCATGCTCACAGCAAGAAGCGGCTCAAAAATTGACAACCACAGACTCCAGGACTGAAAGAGACAAAAAATACCTGCTGGGAAATGCCTGAAATTTTTTTATTTTGAGCATCTGACACAGGAGACTGGAAAAAAGAAAAAAACAACCACTTATGATCAAAAAACATCTCCTCATATTCTTGGGACATAAAGTACAATTCCACAGCAGAAACAGCGCACACCTGGCCGGGTTTTTGAGGAGCCCACGTGCAGAAGCGCTTTTCCAAAAGGCGCAGCAGCCTGTGCATGGCAGCGCACTGCTGCCGGCCCAGGACAGGAGTTTCCCGGAGTTTGCGTGGAGTTGGGTCACGGAAACCTCACTCCAGGCGGGAGCATCTGCTGGCCCCTGAGGAGCCCGGGAGGTGCCCGGCTGCCCGGCCAGGACGGCCCGGGAGGGGGCAGCGCGTCCCGGGCGAACCGCTCACCCCGCGCCCCTACCTGGCTGGTGTCCTCGCCGTGCTCCAAGTGCACGATGCCTTGGCTCCTACACTCCGTGTCGCTCAGCACGTCGTCCTCCGAGTCCTCCAGGAGGGACGAGGAGCCGGTGGAGGAGACCGAGGAGTTGGAGAGCCTGCGGGACTGCAGGTGCAGCGAGCTGCCCGTCCTCAGCCCGCCGCCCTCCGGCCGCGCCGGCCGCGCCTGGGGGCTGCCCTGCGCCTCCTCGCTCTCCTCGGCGGTGACGGTGAGCCGGGGGATGACGGGCGGCAGAACCCCGTTCGGGGGTCGGCAGCCCCTCTTCGGCCGGTCGGGCAGCTGACGGGCGGCGGCGGCGGCGACGGCGGCGCAGCGAGCCTCGAAGAGGGAGCAGAGCTCCCCCACGGTGAGCCGCTTGGCCCGGCTGAGCTCCGGGCTGCTGTGCAGCCCCGCGCGGGGCTCCATGGCGGGGTCGGCGCCGGGCGCCGGCCGAGCAGCGCTCCAGGACCGGCGGCCGGAGG
>VZTT01020380.1:0-15650 GCA_013400855.1 Buphagus erythrorhynchus
CGCACGTGTGCGGGGCGGGGGCGCCCGGCCTGCGCTCCCCGCGGTGGGTGGTTGGGTCCGGGTCCGTCCGCCTCTACCCCTCCCGCCGCCGGGGCTCCGAGCCGACCCTCTCTCGTTGTCGCGCAGCCCCCCCGCCGCCAGTCCTCCTCCTCGCACCGCCATGGCCGACGAGCTCGACTTCACCACGGGCGATGCCGGCGCCTCCTCCACCTACCCCATGCAGTGCTCGGCGCTGCGCAAGAACGGCTTCGTGGTGCTCAAGGGGCGCCCCTGCAAGATCGTGGAGATGTCCACCTCCAAGACGGGCAAGCACGGCCACGCCAAGGTGAGCGCTGCCGGCGCGGCTGTCGCACCGCCCGCAGTGTGCGCTCCTGCGGCTCCCGGCTGGCCGGCAGGGAAGGGTGTAGCGTTTCATTTGGCTCTGTGTCCCGCCTTTGCCTTTCTCGCAGCGGTGTCTCATCACTCCACAGCTGGCTCAAGGGGTTTCAGTCAAGTAAAGCAAGAAGGATTGAAGACGAGGGGGTTGTTTTTTTTCTCCCAACTTTAACTCTTTAACGCTTTTTTTAAAAAAAAAGGTTTTACGCTTATAGTGACAAAACCAGTTTCTGTAGTGGGGGTAGAGTAAGTTCTGGAAGGGGGGCTGATGAAATCACTAGGGCGTGGTTGGGTTGTGTGTCACTACCCACCAGAGCACTTCTGTGTCTGCCCATGCCGGCAGACTTTTACTGTTGCAGTGTTAGACCAGGAGTGCCCGTGCTGTGTTACATAATCCATAGCTCCGCGGACACTCGTTACTCTGTGGGCCTGCTCTGGCCCTGTTTTGCTGCCTTTGCCTCGCAGCTTCTTTCCTTATTCCAGCACTGAGAGAGGAGTGCCAGTGTCCCAGCAGGGACGTTCTTAGCCGCTGTCTGGGGCTGCAGCCATGCTGCCCAAGCAGTTGGCTCCTGCAGCTGTCCAGAGCTTGGAGCAAGGCTGAAATCCCCTTTCATTCATTCAGCCACACTTAAGGGTGAGGGTATCAGAGTTTAGAGATGGATCTGTTACAAACACAGACTAAGGAGATTTATAAGTTTCCACAACCTTGTGCCATATGTGTAGGGGAGTAGAGTATTTGGTGTTTGTCCAAGCTAGAGTAGACCAAGCTCTTCTTAGTTTTTTCCCTTCTCCTTCCCCTTTTCTTTATGGCTTTTTCTGAGAGATAGATCCAAATTTCTTACATACAGAAACAGCTGTGAGAGGGAAAGGGCCTGAGAAGAACTGGTTAAACTGGTCATCTAAGCTCTAGCTGCAGCAAGCAGTACAGCTAGCATAAAGGGAGGTGGGAGCTGCTGTGATCTCTGTGCATGACCACCTATTTTCCCCTTAACTGCCTATTTCTTAGAACAGCTAGATCTTAAAATAAACATGTTCTTAACCACTGTGATCTCTTAGCTTGCTGCTGTAAATTTCCAGAAGGCAGTGGAAGATAAGACTGGCTGGTTTTGCTGTCATGTAGGGTTTCTGTAGTGTGCTGTGGAAGGCAGCGAGAGGCCCCCTCTCGATGTGAGGGATGTTTTCATACCACAGGCAAAGGGCTGAGGCACAATCTGGGATTGCACATGATCTCATAGGAAACTTGAGTAGCACCAGCAATACTGATGGCAGTAACATCTTGCTTCTCCAGGACCAACAGTAACTGAAGCTATTTTTCTACTCTTACAGGTGCATTTGGTTGGTATTGATATTTTCACTGGTAAAAAATATGAAGATATTTGCCCATCAACTCATAACATGGATGTTCCAAATATCAAGAGGAATGATTACCAGGTGAGTTAACAGTCGTACAAGGCTTTATACTCTTAGTACCACACATAAACTCTCTTCATTCCCAAATTTGCCTCTCAATAAAGTACTGTTGTAAGAATTAATGGGACTTGCCTGTCTAGACATGACACAGCTGAACTCATAGCATTTACTGAATTGCTAAAACTATTGAAACTCACTGATGGAGAGAGAGCTCCTTCGTGTATAAACAACCTCAGGTCAGAGTAGCAGTCTTTAAGCATGACAGGTAATAGACATAATTCGTACCATGCTTTTTTAACCTGTTGTTATAGGGCCACTTCTGGATTCTTTGTGGTGCTTGCATCCTTTAGAATATGGAGAGAGATTTTCCCTGCTGCAAGTTAATATTAGCTAAAGGAGAATCAAGATCTCATGTAACTAAATTTAAATCTAAGCATAAATTGTCATTTATAGTTTCACTCTTACATGGGGTAGATGAATTCCCAAAACAGTCCTAAACTGCAATTGATGTGAATTTTATAAATATACGTATGAAGAGAGCAGCTTCTGTGATACGGTTAGCTGTTAAAAGCACAGTTCAGGTTGAGCTGTAACACATTTTCTATCTTCTTACTTTATTGGGAATAGTTTTGGTCAGGAACTGACATACCCTCATAACCTGGGAAGCAGCAATTTCTTGACAAAAGTTCAGTATTTTAGCAAACAGTTTTGGTGTCTTCAGGACAGCTGATACTATTGGAATAAAGTGTGACCAGCGTGTCTTAGGGCTTAGACCTTCCAAGAAATTCTTAGTGTTATTCTGGTGGTCTTTCTGGGATTCTAAATGTTTGGATTTACTTTTAAGTGTTCCAAATTCCTCAACCTGCTCTGTCAAAATAGCCATTCTCCTTAGCCCAAGCTTTTGGTTAGGCTGAAAATAGCATTATCAAAGTGGTCCAGGGCTTGGTGGATGTTCCCTAACTTATTAGTGTTTAATGTAAATGGTAGTATTTCACTGTAGAAATGCAGATACAGTAGAAGTGTATAGTTACACTTGTGTATTTTGTACACTTTATACAAGCAGTGCTATTGAGTGAACACCATTCCAGTTATTGTTTCTAATTCACTGATGAAAAAAGCTGAACCACTGACCTGGAAGCAGTACATTTCCTAAATCACACAGATGGGGTTTCTAGTGTCTCACCTACTGGGAAGTAACCAGAAGAGTTCTGTGGGTTCTTGCTAGCAGGATGCCTTTTGCTACAGTTGCCCTAACTCCACCCACTGAACTTTTGTTAAAAATGGATTTAAATAAGGTTCTTAACTGTTACAGAGTACTAGAGAATTATTGTAACAGGTGGAGTTTACTGTCTTCTGCTTACATTAAGCTACTACCTGCTGGTGACTGCTGATGTTAAACTTCTAAAAATGAGCTTCTCTTTGCAGCTGATAGGCATTCAGGATGGGTATCTCTCCCTGCTGACTGAAAGTGGTGAAGTTCGTGAGGATCTAAAGTTGCCAGAAGGGGATCTTGGCAAAGAAATAGAAGGAAAATTCAATGCCAATGAAGATGTGCAGGTAAGTAGGGAGGGCAAACAAGAACAGCTATGGTTAATCCCACTTGATGATACAATGAAGAAGTTACTGATATTGACCTCTGATATTGACTACTTGTGTCTCTTTGTGAAGAATGGGTTTGAGGGGTGGGGATTGGTCCTTGGAGATGTAGGAGGGCATCTGTACTCGAGCATTAAAAAGAGATGAGATAGATATTAAAGTGTGAATGTTTGTAACTTCTAGCAGCACTTCTGTGGCCTGGGCTGGAGCTCACCTCTGTGTCTTCTCTTCCAGATATCTGTCATAAGTGCAATGAATGAAGAATGTGCTGTAGCCATAAAGCCTTGCAAGTAAAGAAGATCACCAGGCTCGGGCAACTGCTCAGGTCTGGACAAACCACAGATCTATAAATTTGGTCCTTATTGTCACCAAAGCTCTGGCCTTCACAAGCAACCTCATTTCCTTTTTGAATTGTTAAAAAGCAGTGCTGGATTCTGGATTAGTGTTGCAGGCTAACTGGCAGTTTTCAAAATCACTGAGATTTTAATTCCTTAATTGTAACTATTTTAACATTCCTGTGGGTTTCAGCTATGGATTTAAGAAACCAATCAGGTGTTACTAGTGGATATATTTTTATTTGCTTGAGCAAAACAGTGTTTGTCTGTATGAACAGACAAAATACAGTATTCAGGGGCTTTTAGATAAGCTGGTAGGTATCTAGGATTATAAAGTGACCTAGAGCACAAATAGTACTTTTTTTTTATATCTTTAGGTAGAACTGACAATAAAAGTAGCCTTTTTTTTTTTCTTTTTTTTAAAGCTTAAGTACTTTGTGGATTGGGACTCTTGCAGAACTGTAGGTGCCAATCACAACTTTTAGACCAAGAAACTCAAGTGATCAGAAATGCCAGCTGGCTTGACCAAGCCCCAGTGGCCATGTGCAACTAAACTGTATTACCTCTGTTTCCTTCTTTGCCAACTTGTTGGCTTATTGTAATGATAAAATGGTTTAAAAAAAAAGCCTACCTGTGGTTTAGGCAGGCCGTTGGAATATTGAGTAGATAAGACATAGATAGGTCAAGGGGACACAAAGGTGAGAATGGATGTTAAAGCTATAGACTTTCACTCGAGGCCTTTGTCAGACTTGAAAAATAAAATAGAAAAATACAGTTCAATTGCTTTCCTTTATTATATTTATCTTAAACTATAAAAGGGTGACAAACTCCATGGGAATCTGTTGCAGTGCTTCCAGCTTTAGGTTTTAACCTTCAGGTTCAGACCATATTTTTGTAGCACAGGGACCACACATTTTTCAGAAAGTGGGACAAACTGTAGCATTGAGCCTAAACTAAATGCATGTGATTCTTTTTTTAAAAAAATAAAACTATTGTATTTTCAAAACATGAACTTGACAGATGATACCGAACAACCATAGCTTCACTATAAAAGCAAATAACTTGCTACCTAGTTAGGGAAGATGGCTCCTGTCCTGGGGAGTTCTGAGTCATAGCAACATGCATGCATGCCTCTATTTAGTAGCTTAACAAGGCTTCACAGCAATAGTTATGGAAGGATAATTAGCCTGCTCCTGTCTAAGGCGTTCAACTTGAATTCTAAGAGTTGGTGACTCTTCATGAGTCGGGACACTTCCTTAGTCCATGGCTCAGACCTCTCTTCGCAGTTGATAAATTGTTTCATGACCTTGCCTTAATGCTCAGTGGCTGATGGAGGATGACACAGAAGCTGCCCCGGACAGCACGCACAATTCACACTACTTGGCAGCCAGAGTTGGACTTTATGCTGGTCTTAACTGCTTAAAATATTTTCAGCTTCATAGTTTGTACTCTCTAGTCCCTGAAGGGCTCGTGGCAACTGCCCTGAGCTGCCCTTGGCAACACTTGGGCAGGGCTTAGCAAACCTTGGAGGTGTAATGCAGGTGGCAAAAGCACGCGTTGTCCACAGACTTCCCACGCCAGGGAAAGCGGTACCAGTGAAGGTAAAGACAGCAATAAATACACTCTGGTAATAAAGCACAGCTACCTGGGACACCTGGCAGAGGTAGGACCTGCCACATGCTCTTGCCTAGCACAAAACATGTTGCAGGTGAATTCTATAAATAGCACCTTGACTGAAATGGAAAAGCTGCTTTTAAAAGAAGCTCTAGGTTGACATGCTTCCAGAATAGTTCTGAAGTGGATGAGGAATAGTTCAGGCTAGTCTGCACTGTGCTCCCTTCTGCTTCTCCATCAAGCTGGTACCTGGAAGTCAGGCTTTGTTGGCTTTGGAGGTGACTGTAACCATTGCTGATGATGCTGACATCAAGCTGAGCTGTGTGGTGTCACATGGGAAGTCACAGGTCGCTATGTCAAACTAATGCAAGTTCTATCACCATATTACAAATACTTCCAATATGCTTGAAAACTACAAGACTTGAATTAATCCTTGCTATGGTAGTGCTTTAGTCTATTTTCAGGTTCCTGCCTGTCCTCTAAAACCTTGTTGGAAGACAGGTACCTGATGTCACTGGCCCGCAGTCTGAGCAGTTACTCGCACTAAGCTCTCTGGGACCAGGACTGGTTTAATCCCTGTTCCTACAAGCAGAGTCCTGGCCTGACTGGAGTTTTCAGGTACTACAGCAATCTAAAGATAGAGGTTTCATGATCTCCAGCTTGCTGGAAGAGCCCTCCTCGGGACTTTCAGATGTCCTTCTATTGCAACCTTCAGTTCTGCAAGATTTAAATGATTAAGTACTTCATTATAGGTTTGTTCTTACATACTTAGTTGTCTTTGTGAAGCACTTCAGACACCATGGAAGTGCAGACCATCATGCATGAGGTTTCCCATAGGTACATAAGCATGTCTTAAAACATAATCTCCAAGTTTTTCAGTAAGGTTAAAAGTTGCTTCTAAATTAAAACATGTATTTGAGGCATTTTTTTTCCAAAGTAAGATGTTTCAGTTTCCTGTCAGAATCGTTGCAACAAACTTTGTGATCAGTAGTCCATAGAGATGTGTATTTTTAATATCCATAACCAAGTGCTTAGGGAAGTTCTCCTTTCATAGCTTTACTTTGAAACAAATCTTACTGGTGTATTTGTTCTGTATTACTGTCATAAGACTTAAATTGTGTCAAAATCATAAACTTCTTATAGCTGATGGCAATTGCTTAGAGTAAAGCCTGTGAACACAGGGAAGTGGTGAGAGGTGTTTCCACTCCAAATAATGCTTTTTTTAATGGCTCCTGTTTGTTGGGTTTCTCTTACTACTTCACACAATTGGAAAGACTGCAGTGTTTCCTGCCTCAAATGTCGGCAAATAATACTTTGAGAATTCAATAGATCCTTCTAATTTTTTGCTTATAATGGTGGTTTTTCAACTGGGCTCTTGCTGGTTGAGCCATGTTCTCAGGGCTGTTTTTTTTTAAGCTGAAGTTCATTGTTTCTCTGCAGGTTTTTCTAATCTGAAGTGTACCCAGAAACGGTGCACGGTCTGTAGTTTCACAATACAGATAATTTTACATAATCTGTAAAGAAGTCAAGTTTGTTGACAGTTCTAACTCTTATGGTTACTGCAGGTCAGTCTCACAGAATTCAAAATTCAATAAATCCCACTATTTCTTTTTTTTTTTTTGGTTGAGTAATTAGAATGTAGTTTGTTACAGTAGAACTAAACTTCAGGCTATAAAGAGACCTTGTTCAGGATATTTCGAGTATCCGCTGGGAATGTTTCTGAAGGTGTGGATCCTGGAGCGATGGGCAGCTCAGCACGAGGTGGTCGGAGGCTCCCCAGCACCTGCACCGTGGCCCTGCAGTATTTGGCATCCGAGAGTGACTTGGTTTGCTGAACTCCAAGGAAATGTTTGCTGTGCTTTGCTGTATCGCAGAACCCCTTTTGTCCTGTGCTGTGTGTTGTAAGCAAACCCGGCTGCTGCGGCTCCCGGGCCGCGATGGCCACCGCGGCTTTTACTGCTCGTGGGACAAACCCGACCCTGTAACCGGCTCGGGCCGGGCGCCGCGGCAGCTCCGGTGTCTGTCTGGGAAGCTCTGTTACTGTTCTCAACACCGTGGAAACGATCAGGGGAAAGATTTGTACGTGTGTGTGTGTTTTGCTCCAGAAATAATAAAGGTGTCAGTGCTGTGGGGAGATGGTGCTGGTTACAGTGACGGGAGCGCGGCGGGGCTGCCAAGGGGCTTCGCGGTCAGTTCCGGGGGCGGGGGGACGGGCGGTTGCGGTTGGTGCGGGAGGAAGAGGAAGGCGCGCGGCCGCGTGCCCTCCCGCGGGAATAACGCCGGGAAATTCCACACGGGATTCCCTTCCCGGGGCCGCCACCTTCCCGGGAGCGCCGGCGCCTCCCGGCGTGCCCCGCGCGCCGGCGTGCTGACGTCATCCGCGGCTATAAAAGCGCGGCGTGGCCGGGCCCACTTCCTTTCTGCGGGAGCGGCGCGGCGGGAGCGCAATGGCGCCGGTGAGAGCGGGAGGGAGGCGGCGACGGGGCCGGCCGGGGGAGACACGGGGCTGGTGAGGGGCCGGAGACCTTCCCGGTGCGAGCGGGGCTTTCCCGAGAGGGCTTCATGTGGGGGGCGGCCGGGTCGGGCCGGGCCGAACCGGTTGTAGTGAGCCGCGCTGGCCGGGAGATGGCGCGCCCGCTGCCATGTGTGTCCCCCCTTGGGTCGGATAAAAGTTTTTTACGGCGCGGTTTGTTAATGGTGAGAAATGCTTTGGTGTTTTAGCAAAAAGACCGAAAATCCAAGAAGTCAACCTGGAAGTTTTGCCTTGACCTGACCCATCCTGTGGAAGATGGAATCTTTGATTCTGGGAATTTTGTAAGTCGTGGTTTTGCTCATACTTGTGACGCATAGTATAATAAAAGCCTTAGTGCAGTAACCGAGTTGAAAAACAACATTCTAAATGAGTTAAATCGTCAGCTGTTCTTTAAAATGCTGTCATTTAAAAAAAAATTAGTTTTATGGCATGCTTCATACCTGTCCATAAAAAGAGCTGTTTTAAATTAATTTCTGCTTTAGCACGGGGGTTATTTTTTATAATTACGTGCTGTAAAATATTTATTCACTCTAAATACTTCTGTCAGGACATAAGTAAATGGTGGTTTTTAATGTTGCTTCCTGACTAGGGTCTCTTCCCTAGTCCATACCTAGGGTGCCATTCCCTAGTGTTCTATTTCTTTAATGTTGAAACAGGAACAGTTCCTAAAGGAGAAGGTTAAGGTCAATGGGAAAACTGGAAACTTGGGCAACACCGTTCACATTGAACGTCTGAAGAACAAGATCACAGTGACATCTGAGAAGCAGTTTTCTAAAAGGTTGGTGTGGGTGTCATTCTGTAGTGTTTGTGGGGTTTGAATTGTGGGGTGTTGAACATTAAACCAGAGTCATTTAGCTTGGGAAAGATCTTCACAATCATCAAGTCCAGCCATAAACCTGACCCTGCCAAATCCACCACTAAACCATGTCCCATAAATGCACATTAATATTCAGCTCTTGCCTGCAAAATGAATTCCAATTAGTGCACTTGTGATATTTGAAGAGGTGTTAGCTCTAACCTTCATAGCACTTGTAAATATTAGTGAAACATGTAATTAAAATAGATTTATCATATCAGATATTTAAAAATCAGTTTTTAAAACTCAAGGCTTGGTTGCTAATTAATGTTGACTCTAAGCATATTAATAGAGATACTTTATATAGGTCTTCAGAAGTATATCAGGGGGAGGTGGACCTTTAAAATAACACTAAATTAATGTAATAGGTGGCTGTTTGATTATTTATTTGATTATATTATAATGAATGAATAATGATGCGGGTTGTTGCAAACAAACCCTTTAAGCCAAATGAAGCCTTAAACTGTTCAGGTTGTTAGGACACACAAGAGCTGAGTGCACTGGTGAGAGGCACAGATCCTTCCCTGCATCCCCCCCTTTATTTGCTGATACAGGTGCAGCAGAATCTGTTACATTATACCAAGGTTTAGAACCAGTTACCAGTGCTTTCTAGTTACTGGCATTTTACTGTGTAGTCAAATGAATAATAAATTCCTACATATCTCTAGTGAAAACACACTTTTATTGTTGTAGTGAACACTTTCTGTTTCTAGGTTTCATTACTGTGGTATTGCCCTGCTCAAGACATCGTCTTGGCTGGGGTGCAGACAGCAGCAGGGCTTGTCCAGTGGGAAGGCTCTAACATGAAATTGGTGTTTTTCAGGTACCTGAAATACCTCACCAAGAAGTACCTCAAGAAGAACAACCTGCGGGACTGGCTCCGCGTCGTCGCGTCCGACAAGGAGACGTACGAGCTGCGCTACTTCCAGATCAGCCAGGATGAGGAGGGATCCGAGTCTGAGGAATAACTGAACCTTGCCTTTATGCTCAGTGCAGAGTACAAAAGACTAGAACATCTATTTATAAGAACACTTCTTAACTTATTGGTGAATAAAGATCTTGTACCCTGTTGGACAGAGCATGGTTGGTTTTCTGGCGTTTTTCTTACATTCTAATTAGAAAACAGTACCGGGAAATACTTGATTTGCAGTTTTCCTTCCACTGCCAGGAATCAGCTGTTCAGTTGGTGCCAGTAAAAGTCCCAGTAGGAAAAAACTGAGCCCTTTGCCCAGTACAATTTATTCCATTTTTAATTATATTGGTACAAATAGTTCTAGAGCTTGTTGTGACTGAAAGTACCAGCTCGTTCTGTGAGTTTATGTGAAGGTAATGGCAAAATATTTAATACAAGTTTACTTGTAGCTATTTTTGTTTAAAAATAGGGTTGCAGATGGTAAATATTTTGTGTGTGATGTACCTCATTACTTAATTGGTTGTGGTATTCCTGTGTGTAGCCAGAAGCCAAACTGGAGGACAGCAAAGATTTGATAGGGTTATATTAGATGGGTAAATAAGGAGGTGGAGACAAACCTGATTACCAGCAGCCAGCTAAAACATCTTAAGGAAAGGACTGAGATGTCCTTCAATATTGACAGTGCCTGAACCCCATAAAATCTATACAGATGTTTCTCCTTTTATGGTGTATTTTAAACTTCTTGCATTTGACTTCTGAGATTATTTCTTTAAAACAGGTATTTCCCTAGTACAAGTGGGGAGTCTTCACTGAAATAAGTAATTCCATAACTATGAACTAGTTCTTCATATAATACCAAGAGAGATTGGTGTTTTCATTATGAAAAAAGTATTTGTGAGACTTCACTTGCAGTAACTTGCATGTAGATGCATTTCAGTGCCATATAGTCACCCCTGTATGCGATTAATCAGAATATTTGCTCAGGTTCCAGTGTGCTGGTGAACTCTGGAATAAATAATGCCATACTAACTCATTATCATAAACCAGGGATACATCTAAATTCTGATAATGAACTTTGTGCTTGAGCAAGTCTGGTAGTTGAGGCTGAAGTATGAACACTAAATTGTTTGATCTCCTGATGATTTTTTTTTTCATTATGTTATCATTGTTTTTGCTGGCAAACCTCTGGGAGAGAATTTAGAGACTTGACAAAGCACAGAACAATGCATTACAGTCAAATGATGATACCCACTTTTGCTACCTAAATCTAAATGAGAATTACAGAAGGGGAAATTAATTTTGTCGACAGACTTTTGGGTATCATTTGTCATTTTCCACTGCACTTGAGCAGCTGTTCCTGGCCCAGGGAGAGAAGAAGCAGTAGTGGAGTAGCAGCTATTTGTGCCATGTCTGCCTCACTGGTTGTTTTATTTTGCTGTTTCAGAGGCAGCAAAAAGAAGGGAGTGGTGTTTGTAACTGGCTGCAAGACAGCATGTGTTGGACTTCATATGCTTCAGTGGAAATTAAACAGCACAAGTCCTGCCCCAGTCTGGGCCACTGGGTAATGCTGCCTTGGAATTTCCCATTGGAGGAAAACCAGGCAGCGGTGAAGCAACAATTAAGGGAGGTCTTTTTCTGAACATCCCGAAGATTGCTAATGCCATTACAAAACATTTACAGTGCCATTAATCAATACTGTGTTGAACAAGCCACATATTTCATGGTGAAGTTGCAGGTATTTTTAAAACTCTTTCCTTTGCTGCATGAAGTTAAGCAAAGGGCCTGACTTTACAGTTCCATTTCAAAACCCAGCCCCACCTGGTGTTTCAGAGCTGTCCTTTTATGTGACAACATATCCTTTACACCACACTGACACAACAAGCCTGTTGTGATTAAATGGAACAAGCACCAACAAAAATCGGAGCTAATGGGATCACGCTGCCTTGTTATTCTTGCTTTCAAAGCAGGCTGGCAGCCACGTGTGTGGTTGTACAGCCTAGCAGACACAGATTGTCACCAGTCAGAGGAAAACAAGGGCTGGGATTGCAAGAAAAAGCAACTTATTTCAGAGCTGTGTTTGGAGGAAAACCGCCAAAGTGCTCCTGCAGGTTTGTATTACTCCCTGAGTTTAACTGCAGTGAGGATGGAGGGCAGCTATTCCTTATTCCAATGCTTGAAAATGTTGAACTTTGAAAAAGCAGAATTCTGATAACAACTGTGGATCTAGAGTACTTAATAAATCTAGTAAAATTTTCCTGTAGACCCAGCCAGGCATTTTTGTTTTGCTGCCCAAGCTCCCCTGGGCATACCCAGAGCTTCCCATTATCAGTGTGGATGCTGTTACAGCTCTTTTGCAGGTAGGACTTTTACCAGGTTATGGTGCATATATGTGTTAGGCACAGAAACCACAAAAGGAGGTTTGAAATCTAAATGGAACTTTTACAATATGATTGTTTCATGGGGAAAACTAGCTGGAGTCTACAGATGAGACACTGACTCCAAGCAACACTTCAGAAAAATGGTGATTCTTCCATAATTTCATGTGTTTTTGCAGCTGAAGTGGCCAGGTGTGATGCAGGTGGCAGGCAGGAAACAGAACCTGCAATTGTTGAAATGTAAATGTATGCGAATTACCCAGATTAGAGTTGAAGCAACGTGTTTTAAAAGCCAGAGGTCAGTGTTTCTGTGATTTTAGGTGGGCAGTAACTCAGCCGGGTACCTGCTTTGCCAATTGTTTCTTTCCAACAGAATCTGCTGTAAAATCACCAGTTTTGTTCATGTTTGTTTTGGAAGTTAAAAAATCCCAAACAGCTTGATCGGGCACAGGATTGACTGTTGGAATTTTCCATGTTTAGTGCTGGACAAGAGCCCAGAAAAGCCCTGCTCGTTGGAGGGCTGGGCATTCCTCAGAGCTGCAGGGATGTGCTCCTGTGTCAGCCACAGGATGAAGCTGTTGGGAAAAATAATGCACCCACAGCATGGAGACTGCACAGGTGACAGGAGCTGCTGCCCAGTTTGGTGGCCACAGAAACGCCCCAGGCTCAGATGATGCTCAGGCTGTTTTAGGATTTCCAGAAGGGCTGAGTACAAAACCCAGCAGGAGTGAGTGCTCCAGGAGCACCACTTTGCCTCCACCCAGCTGGGAGCCCAGGTCCATCAAGCCAGAGGTTTAATTTGGGAAGAAGAATCATCGTTGCAAAGCACCGATGGCACTGGTGGCACAGCAGATGGGGCAGGGCCAGCTCAGGGCTCAGGAGAGCAATGGCACCATAACTCTTACAAGGCTTTAATACAGCCGAGATACTTACATAAATATATTTTAAAAATATCTATAAATAAAAGATCAGATATGTCCTTCCCTTTTTCATTAGTTTACCTCTTCATTTCTAAAAAGATGTTTTCTCTGCTGTCTTCCAAATAAAATCAGTTTATGAGAGACATCCCACACGTGTAAAATTCTGATGTCTATCAAATAAGAAACAGATTTTAAGCACAAGTGGCTGTTGCCAGAGCAGCAGTAGCAGCATCACATAGGCTATTTATGTGTGAGCATACAGAGATATTATTTTCCTGTACTGCCAGTCTTTTATCACTTTTGCTGCAGCAAAACTCTCACTGTCTTCCATTAAAAAGAGAGCAACAAACACCACAAGATTTCACCAATTTTAAGCATCACTACTAAAGTTACTTTTAAAGTATCTGTATGCTTTCTGTCTGCTTGCCCTCCAATAACCCCATCAGAAAACAGCTTCATTAAATATCCAGAAATAGTAAGATCAGAAATAAAGAGGTAAATAATAGCAGGAAATAGCTGAAAAATTTACTGTTTACAATATACTCAGCATGTGGCAGGTATTAAAGGAGGTGCAGACTCAACATTGTCACATAATATCAGCACAAACTAATTAGAAACAGAGAGGCCCATGGAAAAATAAATACTCAATAATAGCTTGGATGTACCCAGCAGCAGGAAATGAGCTTCAGTGGTGGAGGGATCTGATTACACCAAATATAGACAAAAATAAGGAGCAATTGTTTCTTTTTACAAAAACAAAGCAAAGGGTCCTTATTGGGCAGATCAGAAGGGATCAAGTTACCTCCTCATTTTGTATACATGTGAGTATAATATTTACATACACTCTACACAGGTATCTATTTTATTTATCCACTATTGGAGGGCTCTGGGGCTGTCCTGGTGGGGTTTGGCAGGGATTCATGTCAGCACCATCCTATTGCAGCAACTAAATCCACCCAGCCCATCCTGCTGCCTGTGACTGCTGCCCTGCAGACATAGGAATAACTCAATTCCTGTGGGATGTGAATTTTTGGCAGGGTGCTGGCATGAAGCCCCTTTTAGGCTTGCCTTGACACTGTTGGCACTTGGCACTGGCTGCTCTTTGAGCCCTAACTCACCCTGGAGCAATGCTGGGTGGGAGGAGTGGCCTGGGATAACGGGGACAGTGGCTCTAACATCCCCCAGATGGGATGCAGCTGGATCCCATGAAGTCTTCACGGAGGAGATTGAGGGGTTGATTCCAAGGAGGTTTCTGTGACCACTCTGAGCCTGGAAACTGCCCTGAGCAGCATTTTGTACATGAATCCCTTTGGTCTGAGCATAAATAAACTCCCAAAAGGAGCCATCAGCCAGGAAAGACTTTTCCATTGCTGTCCATACATTCTGGATTTAAATGAGAAATTAAGAGAGAAATACTGTAATAGATTATTAACAAATTTCTTTTTTTTTAATGATATAGCTTAACATATCAAGGTAGTTTAAACACTCCATCCCAGCAAGCATTAAAGCATGATTTAAGCCTCATTTTCATTATATGGTTTTTGCTGTCAGGTTGGGGGGTTAGTAGGGATTTTAGATGGGAACATGGGACAACAGGAATTTTTTTCAGTGGGCACTGTGGCTCAATCACCACACTGATGTTCCCTGCACATCAACAGGATGCTGTGAGCCCAACCTCCAGGTGCCAAAGCCCACAACAGCATCAGCATCTTCTTAATCACTGGCACAGGGGACAGGGAGAGGCCAGAAGGCACTAAATAATAAACACAGCAAAGTGCACAAACAGCAGAATTGAAAGCAAATAGCTAAAAGTCTTCAGTTTGATACAGAAGAGTAAAATGCTTCTGGGACCTATGCTGCCAGAGTGGGGCTGGGGAGACCCCAGTTATCCCCCACTTCTCATCCAGGACAGATAAGGGAGTGTTCAGCCTTCCCTGTTCCCAACCTGATAACATTTTCCAGCAAAACTGCATTCATCAGTCTTCCTCCTTCCAGCTCATTTAGAAATTATTTACACTGTTGGCAGATGAGAGTCCTGAGATAGGGGTGGTTTTGCTGACACAACAGGCTGGGAGCCATAAAGCCTCTGTGCTTCTGCCCCAGCAGCTGTTCCAGGGCTCTTCCTCCTGCCCCAGCCTGCCATGTGAGACCCCCAGGGTGTAAAGACCCTCCCCATGTCCCCAGTGCAATGGGGCACAGTGTGGGGCTGGCAGGAATAACTTGCAGAGCCTGTGGGTGGGCAGCAAGGGGCAGCTGAACTGGGGTGAGGAGCCTGGAGCCCATGGAAGGATAAATTGTCTATCTTTCTATAAGTATGTATAATTCCCAGGGAAAGTGCCTCTCAGGAGACAGGGGTCACAGCAGCAGGTGCTGAGAGTGCTGCCCCCCATCTGAGGTTGCACTAAGTACTCAAGTTCCAAACTCCATTAGGATATCTCCATAATTACACACTGCAGCCACAGAAGTGTAACTGAGTATTTGGTGTCATTCCTGAGCACCAGGGGCTGGGATGAGCTGGATGGCCCTTGGNCACCCACACAACAAAAAAAAAAAAAAAAAAAAAAAAAAAAAAAAAAAAAAAAAAAATCAAAGCCCATGAAACCAGAAACCAGGCAAAACCCTGGTCTTTTGTTCCACTGTATTTTGGGGATCTTGTCTGTCAATGCCATTGGCAGAGGTGTCTCCCTGTCCCAGCTCTGATGCTCTTTGCCAGGGTGGGATTG
>VZTT01020385.1:0-14069 GCA_013400855.1 Buphagus erythrorhynchus
AAGGGCCGCGCCAGACCCCCGCCCGCCGCTGTCCCCCGGCACGGCACGGGACCCCCCACACCTCCTCCGGTTGTCCCCCGCCATGGGCAGAGCCGCGGCGGTGGGAACGGGCAGGGCGTCCGGAGCCGCCACTGGGAATGTGCCAGGCCCTGCCGCCGCGTGAGCACCGGCACCGGCAGCGTTGTCCGCGCCCTCCCCGGGCCGAGCCGTGAGTGTGGCGTCCGCCAGGCCGCCCTTGCCCCGGGAGGGAGGTAGAGGGCGGGAGCTCTGCCCGCCGGGAGGGGGGTCCTATCTCCGGTGGACGGGGGGGGGCGGAAAGGGGTCTGGCGCGGTACCGGGATCCTGTGCTCACCTCCCCGTCCTGCGGGGCTCTCTCTCCCGGCAGGGCGGCGGGTGCCATGAGCAGCAGCTGCGCGTCCCCCGCCGCCGCCCGCCGCCGCCTGCAGCGCCGGGATCGATAGAGGCGGGGGCTGCGGACGCGCCATGGCCGGCAGCGGCTACACGGACCTGCGGGAGAAGCTCAAGTCCATGATGCCCTACCGGGACGGCCACAAAGGCGGCGGCGGCCTCCCGCGGGAGCCCCCCGAACCTCCGTACGACCGCAAGCGGCGGCACCAGGAGGACTCCGGCTCCGAGCCCAGCGACTACGAGGAGCAGAAGGAGGAGGAGGAAGCTCGGAAAGTCAAGAGCGGCATCCGCCAGCTTCGCCTCTTCAGCGCCGAGGAGTGCGCCAAGATCGAGGCGCGCATNCTGCAGCGCCGGGATCGATAGAGGCGGGGGCTGCGGACGCGCCATGGCCGGCAGCGGCTACACGGACCTGCGGGAGAAGCTCAAGTCCATGATGCCCTACCGGGACGGCCACAAAGGCGGCGGCGGCCTCCCGCGGGAGCCCCCCGAACCTCCGTACGACCGCAAGCGGCGGCACCAGGAGGACTCCGGCTCCGAGCCCAGCGACTACGAGGAGCAGAAGGAGGAGGAGGAAGCTCGGAAAGTCAAGAGCGGCATCCGCCAGCTTCGCCTCTTCAGCGCCGAGGAGTGCGCCAAGATCGAGGCGCGCATCGAGGACGTGGTGTCCCGGGCGGAGAAGGGGCTCTACAAGGAGCACACGGTGGATCGGGCACCGCTGCGGAACAAGTATTTTTTCGGGGAAGGCTACACCTACGGGTCTCAGCTGCAGCGGCGAGGCCCCGGCCAGGAGCGCCTGTACCCGCGGGGGGAGGTGGACGCCATCCCCGAGTGGGTGCACGACCTGGTGATCAGGAAGCTGGTGGAGCACCGGGTGATCCCCGAGGGCTTTGTGAACAGTGCCGTCATCAACGACTACCAGCCGGGGGGCTGCATTGTCTCCCACGTGGACCCCATCCATATCTTTGAGAGGCCCATCGTCTCTGTGTCCTTCTTCAGCGACTCGGCGCTCTGCTTCGGGTGTAAATTCCAGTTCAAGCCCATCAGGGTGTCGGAGCCCGTTCTGTTCCTGCCCGTGAAGAGGGGGAGCGTCACGGTGCTCAGGTAACTCTGCCGCGTTGCCGAGGCTCTGCTGAGGAGCCGGGGCCCGGTTGTGTAACGCGGATCACGAGGCGCACGGATGCGCGCCCCGACGGCGCCTCGGGCTCCATCCGCCTCGGCTGGAGGCGCTCAGGGCTTCGCTCTGGTGGAAGGGGTGAAGCGGGGATTTTGGGGGGTCCTGCCATCGTGGTGGGTGCCCTGTCCACGGGGCTTGAGGTGAATGCTGGTGGGAGCGTGGCTAACCATTGAGTTCCTGTAAATGGTTAAAATAACACGTTGAGACACAAAATGGATCCTTTGCCCAAGAGTGGTCAGAGCAGAGCAGCTGGTAGGGACGGGGCTCCTGGGTCTATTCTTAGCTCGGCCGGTGCCTCTGACCTGACCTTAATCGTGGAGAGGAGGTGTGAATGGCCTCGTCTTCCCAGTTTGAAAACTGGGAACGCTGAACCCTCCCCTGCCCGGTGACGATAGGGAGACCAGAGTGCAGAGCCCCGCGTGATTGTCACTTGGAAGTGCAGAGGGTCACGGACACAGGAAAGGACTCTGCGTGTGTCGAGGAAGAGCCCTGGAAGGTGGAATGACCTGCCCAAGGTCACGCACTTGGTCGGCAGTAAAGCTGGGACTGGCACCGGGAAACGCTTCCTTCCTAATCCCACCGGTACTGCCTCCCGGTACGGGCTGGGAGGGGGAGCAGGCAGGTGAGGGGACAGGCAGGTAAGGGGACAGGAAGGGTTGGAGCATAGGGATCCTGCTGGTGTCCAGCTCAAAGCCTGGCCCCAGGGCTGCCAGTCCCTTGTGTCCCCGAAGGTCAGAGTGCTCCCTGCCAGGAGCAGGGATCACCGGGACTCTGCCAGCAGTGCTACCAGCTGTATCCTCTTTTTTGGGGGTGGTTTTTTTGGACTGGTGAAGGTCCAGGCCGGTTTTCCGGGCTCCCAGGCAGTAACACAATCCCTTGCTTTGGCTTGTAAATTGATCGCCGCAGGGTTCGGGAAGGAATTTTTCCCCCCACAAACACACGGCCTCCTTGACTGGTGCATCAATAATAAATGCTGAGATCTCGCGTAGCTTTTATCTCGGAAAAGCTGCGCAAACACTAACTAATCCTTGCCGTACCCCAGTGTTAGGTAACTTGTGTGGATTAGCGAGGGACGAGGGAGGCTGCAGAGGGAGTTGGGAACAGCGCTGAGGACATTTTCTCATTCTCTGGTGGTTTGACAGGGCTCGGGGGGCAGAGGTCAGGGTGATTTTGTGAAATGGGACCCAAGGGGACCCATCCTGCCCTGTATCTTTTTACTGCAGAGCAAGCTCCATCCCCAGGGATGGAGACTGCTGAGTGTGAGGCTGTTGTTCTGCTCTCTGACTTCTCTGAGATACTAGGAGGGAAACTTTCTACCCCAATTTTTTCTGCTGGTGATGTGAACCCCTCTGCTGTCTTTCCTTGTCAGGCCTGGATAAATAGTTGTCCCTCCTTTTACAGCCAGAGGCCTTCTTTTTTAAGGACAGCGAGAGTTTTATCCTGCTTGGAAGTATTCTGGCAGAGCTGCTAATGCAGGGTCAGCCTCAAGTCTTGCAGTCAAAGCCTCTTGAAAAACTCTGGAGGAGGATCTGCAGTGGAGGATGGTGGGAGGAAGGAGAGATGCCTTCTCTGCTCCAGGATCAGAGAATGATGTTTTCTTATTTCCTTCAAAACTGCTGGGAAGAGGCTGCTGGCTCTGGGCTCATGGAATTGGAGTGAGGTGTCTCCCAGGGGTTTTTGGGTTGTTGGCCAGTGTCACTCAGGTGCTGTAATCATTTTGTTAATGTGGCTGAAGCAATCCTGCAAACCAAATGAAGATATTTAAGATATTTTTTTCCTCCAAATCCTAAGGCTGGTTTCTGACTCACCCACTGCAGCTTGATCAAGGTCAGATGTTCTGCCTTCCAGCATATAAAAGATTTTAAAACAGGGATTATTTCAAATTTGGTACAGCAGTTAGCAGGTACTTTACACTCACTTAAGAGAGATTCTGCCGAAGTGACTGTTCTGTGTTGATAGGATTCTGGCTGGAATCAATTCTTTGCCTCACAGCACATCTCCTGGTCTCCCATCTGACCCCAGCAATCAGGAGGAGCAGGAGAGGTGCAGACCGTGCTCAGGGGTGTGTCACCAAATACAGCCCTTGGTCATGACTAAGTCAACTCCCCAAACTTGGCATTTTCTGCTTGGGTAAACAGCTGCTGGAGGCAGTTGCCCTGGAGATGAGGAACGGGCACAGATAGAGGTGGCATGCCTGCAATGTCTGGGATTCAAATCCTGCTGGGTCAGTGGCTGCTCCTGGCGTGCAGCCTTTCCGGGGAAGCCGGGGTAGCTGCGTGTGTTCAGGGGCTGTGTGGAGGTCACGAGGATCTAAAGGAAGCTCTAAAGCTGGATCCCTCTCTTTGACCCCACAGCACTGTCAGGCTGGCCCCAGATTGCCCCTGTCCTGTTCCTGCTCCTGATTTCATAGCTGCCAACCCAGTAGGGATTTTGCAGAGGGGCTTTCCCCGTTTCCCTCGCTTGACTTTGTTTGCTTGCCCTGAAGCAGGATGTGGTGTTTGCCAGCACTGAATCTGCCTCAGACTCCTTGGAAAGTTTTCAGACCTCAAATGACAGGTGAGGTGGAACAAGATTCACGTGGCTGGGCTGTGCCCCTCTGCCAGAAGGGAAAGGCTGATCCACCCCATGAGCTGCTAATGAGCCCTTTCCTCTTCCAGCAAGGCTCTTTCTCCTCTCCTTTCACATCTGCAGTGAAGATTTGCTCTTACAAATTTTGAGATCTAGATGATGACCTCCTGCAGTCCCCTCTTCTCCCACAGCCCTGGGAAGAAGGTGCTTCTGCAGGTTTGTCCCAGTGGCAGCCAGGCCAGGAGGCAGCATCAGCTCAGTGTGTGCTGCTGCATCCCAGTCCTGTGACCCATCAGCTCCCTGGGGAGGGGCTGCTGACCTCACCACGTTTGTGGGTTTTTCTTATTTTAACAATAATTTAGTGAGCATCAATCGATAGAAGAGGGGTGGGGGGGAATGGAGGAATTTGCCTTTTCATCTGGGGAATGCTTTGAGAATGCTTGGGCTGGGAAAAAGGGAGGGAGCAGGGGGTGTGTGGAACCAGCTGGGATGGGGGGTTCCAGGTGGATCCCTGCCCTGCAGCTGCTGTCATAGGAAGCAAATCTCAGCTCTGAAACTATCAGGTATGTTGTCTGAGCATTGGAGAGAGTGCAGCTGGAGGAAGGAAAGGCACAGGTAACATTTCCCAAGTTCCCAGAGCTTGTGCCATAAGGGCTTTCCTCCCACAGCTGGAGAGTGCTCCAGGTCGTCTCCTGGCTGTTTGTAATGGCAGGGGAATGCTGTGATGTGTGTCCCTCCTCTGCCTGATGGAAGCATAATCAGAGCAGGTTGGAGTCGCTGGAGGATGAACCTCCTTCCTTCCCAGCTGGAGGAATCTCTCTGCAGCTGTCTGCTCCAAAATAGCCTGATCCCTCAGAACAGGCTGGTGGTGCAGAGGAAGTTCCACGTGTGCCAGTGGTGATGAGGCAGAGATTTGTTCAAGCTTTTCTTGTTAAGACTCTGTAGAACTTCAAGGCTTCCTTTCTGGTGATGTTTGCACAAAAATATCTACTTTTATCTCTGTGGGAATCAATTCTGGCTCAGCAGCAGCTCTTCTGGATGGCAAAAGAGACTTAGGGAAGAGTTGGGGGTGTAAGGTTTGACAGGTTAGGTTGGGGTTTGGTTTTGGGGTAGTGTATGGAAAACACCAGCACCTTCCCCATGTTCTTCTGGAAAATGCTCTGGGATGGAGATGTCACACTAGAGTGTTCTCATGGGCAGGAATTTATGATTTTCCTTCCCAGGTTACTTTGGACTTGTTCTCTGGGCAAGAAATCTGTGGGTAGACCCTTGATATCATTATGGGTGTTTTTCTTCAGGGTCTGCCCCTTCACCCATCCTCAGGGTGTGCAAGGCTGGGCAGTGGGTGAGAAGTTTATGCTGGTACAAGGCAGCACAAGTATAACACAACCAGATAATCATTTTCTTTCATTTCTCTGCCTGTGCAGAGGCACACCATCACTGTATATGATATAGTGCAAACAGAGTTTTCCCACACCAGTTTGGCACTGGGGCAGACTGGTGTGTCCCCCTTAGGGCCTCAGACTGGAGTGGTGGGGCTGTTGTTTGATGCTGCCCGTGTGCATCTGGCACCACAAACTTCCTGGTGCCACTCTGTGATCTGGAAAGGGAGATCCTGCCTGGGGAAGGAGTGAAAAGGAACATCCAGCCTGACACCTCATGATGGAGAGAGCAGGTCTGGAATCAGACCTTTCCCTGATGTTCCAGGTGCTGCTGAGGATGTTGAGTTGAATGCTAACGTGGGTGATATTCATGAATTCACTGGAGCTTGACGCAGAGATTCCAGGAACATAATAGAGCATCATCACAAGCCCCTTGGCGTAGCACTGTCGTGTTCTGCAATGCCTGGAGCATGGTGGGGATGGACACCACCCCTGCTTTAACTGGTCAGGTCTTAGAGTTTTAGCTCTCCTGGCAGAGCAGTAAATCTGTGTGTGAGGAGTGTTTCTGGGTGAGTGGGTGGGTTATCTAACCAGATCAAGGAAACCCGGTCCTGTCCCCAGAGAAGACCTGTGTGTGAGCTCTGTTCTGTGCTCAGGGTGTCCTGAATAACCTGCCAGCCCCTGACCCTGCCCTGCCAGCAGTGGCACAGAAAAGGCACAGAAAAGCCTTGTGGGGATACTGGGCCTGGTGATTTCTGCTTCAGGCTGGGTGTGCAGGCTTGAGCAGCCTTTGCCCCAGTGCCTTCCAAGATGTTCCTGCCCTTGTTGGCTGTTTCAGGAAGCTCTGGAGATGTTTAGCTTCTCTTTTCGCCATGCTGGACTCCAGATGGCTCTCAGTGAGCTGACACTCTCCAAACTGCAGGTAGAGGGCAGGCCCCACCACTGGGATCTGCTGGCTCACACCCTTGGAGGGATGGGATGTGCTCCCAGCATGGTTTGTGTGTCAGAGCAGGTGTGGTGGCTGCTCTCCACAGACCCACCGTGATTTCTCCTGCTGTGCTGGGCACAGGAATCCAGCTGAAAACAGAAGCAGCCATGAGGAAATGCTCCAATGTGTTGTGGGAAGCTGGGGCTGTCCTTGGCTGTGGCTTTTCTCCAGCCTGCTGAAAAATGTGGAGTATCTGGAGTTAAACACTCCTGCTGACAACAGGTACTGCTTGAGGCTGGGCTTTTCCTCAGCCCAGGGAGCTGTTTCACCTTGTCACAGGGAGGTTTACAGGAGTGCAGCTTGGTTTGCAAATCTGAATTTGTAGGTTAGCCCATGAATACTTAGGGCTGGCGATGTTCTTGTGGTGGCTGAGGATGTGCCATTTGATGAGGAGGGTGATGAGGTGTCTGTGCTCAGGAAAGGGGATGAGAGGCTCAGCTCTTACCATGACTGCACTCCTCTGTGACTAAAAATACCTCCTTGATCTGTTACGTGTTTGGGTCTGGGTGTGCTGCACATCTGAGCTATGAGAGATGGTTTTTCTCATAGGCATGTTTGGAGATGATGCTTTGGAGGAATGTACTCATTTTTTCCCCCATTGTTTTCTAATTTCTTCATAAATTAATGGTCTGAATCTACAGTTCTACATTTCTACATGTTTTATTTCACAGTGCTGGAGCAGCTGGCAGTTTCCTCTGGGGTATGCTGAAAAATTGAGTTATGAAACCCCCCTAAAACCCCCTGAGTGTCCTCATTCTTTCCTGATGGGTGTTCCTTCCTGTAAGTCTAGCTCCTGTGTGCCTGAGGGTTGGTGTTTGGAGGAGGAATTCCTGGTGGAAGTTAGGAAGTACTGGCCAAACTGAGTTGTTGAGGCTGGAAACCACTTTCTGCTTCTCCCTGGCATCTCCCTGACAGTGGCTTTTTGTTTCTGTTGTCAGTGGGTATGCGGCTGACGAAATCACACACTGCATTCGACCACAGGACATCAAGGAGAGGAGAGCTGTCATCATCCTCAGAAAGTAAGTGTTGAAGCCCTCCAGACAGCAAGATAAACGTGGATGTGGAGTCATGATAGTTAAACACTTGAAAAGTGCCTTGCTTGTTAATTTGCTGGCTTGATTTACACCTTGATTAGGTGTCACTCTGACGCTTGCTCGTGTCTTGCCGTACCTGGCAATGGAAGTGGCAGGAACCTGTTCCTGCAGGGTTCAGCACTTCTTGGCTCTGTGCAGCAGCACTTCATTGTCATGTCAGGGGTTGAAAGCCCTGCTAGTGCCCAAACTGGGTTTCCATGGCTCCAGACACCTGGGATATCAAACTCTCTTGTTTTGGGCTGTGTGTTCAGGTGTCTGGTCAGGTGATACTCACATGTGTGAGTTACCTGATGCTAGTGATGAAGAATGTCCTGTCAAGCAGAGAAAGTTTTCTTGGTATCATGGCTTTTGTTTCCTGGGGAGAGAGGAAGACACTGGCTTTGGAGGGAAACATGTAAAAAGTTCAATGCTCCTTACAGAGCTCGTCCTTCAAATCTGTGTTGGGAAGCCAAGCTCCTTAAGCTGTTTTAGAAAGGGGCTTCCTGTTCTAGAAGAGCACTCTTGATGGCATTTCATCAGTCAGTGCTTGTTCCTGAAGCTCTTAAGAAAATGGAGACAAAGTAAATGAACCCCACCCCCCAAAGTTCCTTGGTAAAACCTTATTTTCTGCCTAGAAATGTCCTCTCTTCTCAGTTCATTCTACTAGGAGACCCAAAAACGTGACTGCCACACATTGACCTCTGCTGACTGTGCCTTGGAAGGTGTTAGCAGTAATTGTGCTGTCAAAAAATGTCTTTGTAAATGAAAATACACAACTTTGAGTCCTATAAACCCAGCCAAAAACGTGGGCATTGGTGGTTGTGGCCCAGGCTGGCATAAGGTTCGCAGGCAAGCGATCTGGATTCAGACTGGATGAGCTTTTGGATGGCTTAGTTGGTTTCAAAACAAGTCTGGCAACATTATGAGGATATGGCACAAAGCCAGTGGAGTGGAGTTGGACATCTGGTTAGAGAAACTCATGGAATGAAGGCAGGAAAAACAGCAGCCCTGAGGCATTAGCCAAGCAAAATCAGCCCAGACCCAGGGAGGCAGGATGAGATGTGGCAGGAGATAGAGTGGGATGAAAGGCAGGCTATAGCTAAACCACCCCACAGCTGGGTATGGCCACGTGAGGTTTGGGGAGAGAGGTTGTGATAAGAACTTAGAGCTGTTGTGTTCATGGTGCTGGAGCAGCCAGGGAAAAGCAGCACAAGTGCTGACAAGGAGGCATCTCCAAGTCTTGTAGCTGCTTTGGTTGGACTTTGGGCAAGAGAAGCTGCCTGGTCTAGGTTGTGGAGCAGTTCCCTGGAAAAGACAGACTCAGATAAATAAGGTAAAGCTGCCCAAACTGGTGCAGATATTGAATGTACCTGTTTAATCTGGCTCTGCCTCTTGCTTTCTCCAGCCTTGCTAAGCTGAGCGTGTTGGATTGTTTCAGTCAAGCCTGGCTGCCCTCAAAGTGCATCTGGGCAGGAAGGGAACTTAAACCTCACCTCATTCCAACCCCTGCCATGGGCAAGGACACCTTCCACTAGAGCAGGTTGCTCAGAGCCCTGTCCAACCTGTGCTTCTCTGGGCAACCTGTGCTAGTGCTTCAGTGCTCTCTGAGTAAAGGATTTGTTTCTAATATCTAATTTAAATCTTCCCTCTTTTAGTTTAAAAATCTTCCTTCTTGTCTTATGACCATCTCCCCATGTAAAAAGTAGCTCTCTGTGTTTTTTATAAGCCCCCATAAAGTCCTGGGAGGAGCAGTGATGTCTCCCAGTTGTACCCAGCTGACCTAGTGCATTCCTGCTGAAGGGACAGAGCCTGTACTCTGCTGGCTTTGTTTACTCATCCACCCTGATTTTTGGGGCCCAGTTTGCTTCATGGCAGAGCAGAAGTGTCTCTGCCCATCAGAGAGACCAGATGAAGCCACACCACACCACGATTTTTCTCTTGAGCAAAGCATAAATCCCCTGGTAATTATTTCTGCGTAGCCTCCGTGGCTGTGGTGAATCCTTGGCAATATTTACCAAAGGCTGTGTTGTGATTGCTGCCAAATAGGGTTTATTAATTGCTTCTTATCCCTGGCCACACCTCCTTGTGTCCCCTGTGTGTCCCTGGGCCATGGATTGTGGCACCAGTGCCATTCCTGATCCCTGGATCCCCAGGATCATGCCACTTTGCCTGGAACAGGGTGTTGTGCAACCAGGAAAACAGCTGCTTCCGCTGCTGGCCTGTGAGCATGAGAGGCTTGGGAGCAGCCAGCCTCATAAAACTCCTCTTCCTCTTTTTCGTGGTGAGGATCAGCCCTGAGCTTTGCTGATCAGATCAGTTGGATCATCCCAGTTGGAGCTGGGATATTCAGCTCTGAATTCTGTCAGAGCCTGCTGGGTCGCAGACGTTTGAGTCTGGCTCTGCTCTTGTCTCTGCTCTTGTCATCTATTTAAGTGTGTTTTTGCTGACAGCAGCAGGAGAACAAAGCTGTGGGAGCTGGAGGAGCAGCAGGGTTTTGCAGGATTCTCCAGAGCAGTGTGGTTACCAAGCAGGTCATAAACACTTCTTTACTCAGTGTTTCCTGTGTATTGGATCACAGGGCTGCCGGGAGCCAGTGGGGTTTGGAAATGCTTTGAGCCAGAGGAGGGGAGGAGTGGTGCTCTCAATTTATGACATGATGGGAGAGGTAACGTGGGAGGTGGGTATAGAAATGAGACCTATTGAACCAGGTCTTCAAAGCAATTTTAGAGGCTTTTGCTGCCATTCTGTTTTCACTCTCATAAATAGAGTTTATCTATTTAAGTTAGGTAGGTACATTCTTCTCCATTTTAGTGCCACCTCTCCTTGTACCTGGCCAGAGAGATCATGGCTGGTGTTCCCTTGCCCTTGCAGTGTATTGGGGGTTAGTTTGATTGAATTGCAGCCCCACAGTTGCTGTTGTATTTGAGAGGTATTTAAACCACCTCACTTGTCATGGGCAGGATCTGCGAGGCCTTTGGTGTTCAGGCTGGACTGAGTCCAGGCCTGGAGCTGAGAACAACTCAGGGTGACAGCATGGACTAGCACAGGCAGCTGCCTGTGGAAGTGTTCCTTGTTTTTGGCATGCTGGGCAAACTCAGGCTGCCATGGCCAGCTTTGCCTGTGCCAGGCTGGCATCACCCTGAGTAGCTGGAGAGGCTCTCCCTGATGGCAGAGAGAAGCTTGGCAGCTGGATGTGCTTCCTAATGGAAGTTTAGATTGGGATTCTCCTGTGGAAACCTCCCTCAGGAGCTAAAGTTCAGCACTGGAGAGCAAGTAGTGATTTTCCCCCTTCATTTTTGCTGCCTCCTCCACCTGGGCATGGCTACAGTCCTGTGACAGTTCTCCTTTGGGATGAGCTGTGCTTGCTCTCCAGCACAGCTTGAGTGTGCAGAGCTGCTGGAAGAGATGTGGTGCAGCTTCTGTTTGCTGCACCTTCTCCTGACTCATACTTCAACTCTTTGCACCTCTTAGTCAAGAGCTGAGGAGCACCTGACCCCTGGAGATCCGTGGGCAGGAGGGAGTTTCCAGGTGGAAGCAGTCATTACTGTTGCAGGTGATGATGTTTTTGCAGGGCATCTCCCACCCAAGTAGCTTAACTGGAGCTGTGAGTTATTGCCAAGTGATTTCATGGGATTTCAAGCTGTTCCAGCACCTCTGCTCCTTATCCTTGAGCCGGGGTTGCAGAGAGCCCAGCACCTTTTGCATTCACTTCATGACTGTGTGTCCCTAAGCCAAAGCAGGATAAAGGGGAATGGCTTCAAACTAACAGAAAGTACGTTCAAATTAGGTATGAGGAAAAAATGCTTTCTTGTGAGGGTGCTGAGGCCCTGGCACAGGCTGTCCAGAGAAGCTGTGGCTGTCCCATCCTTGAAAGTGTCCAAGGTTAGAGTGGAAAGGGCTTGGAGCAACCTGGGATAGTGGAAGGTGTTCCTGCCTGTGGCAGGGGGTTGGAAATGAGATGATCTTCAAGGTCCCTTCCAACTTAAACCATTCTGTGATTCTCTGAAGCTTCTAGTACTACAAAGCTGCAGCTTGTTGTGCTGTGGATTATGGTATTGCTGCCTCTCCTCCCGAGCTCTGTGGTTGGGGTGGAGGGTTCTGCTCCGACACTGGTGATTCTGTAGAAACTCCTTGCAAATTCTCTTCTCTTTAAATATTTGCAGAACAAGACTAGATGCACCTCGATTGGAAACAAAATCCCTGAGTAGCTCTGTGTTGCCACCAGGTTATAACTCTGACCGCCTGTCAGGAAGCAACCGGGACCAGATCCTGAAACCAAAGCGGTCCCATCGCAAAGCAGATCCTGATGCTGCCCACAGGTAGGATCATCTCTCCTAAGAGCAATGTTTGGGATGATGTCTGTGAATCAGTGCATAGCTGAGGTCCCTGGAGTCAGAACGTAATTAAAACCATTCTGATTTGCACCTGCCAGGTGCTTTCTGCAATGCCGAGATCTGTTTTATCAGAATGGGCTCTTGATGTGTTCCTCCCAGACTTGTGGAGGCTGAGCTCTGGCTGTAAGCAGCTTACATTGTTTATCCTGTGAGTGGCATAATGAAGAAGCAATAGATTTGGCTGGCTTTTGATAATGCAGTCGTTCAGAACAATGGTTTCCCTGCAGCTAATCATTTTTGACCTCTATTGCCAAGCAACCTGTGCAGCTGCGTTAAACTATATTATGAAAGCAGTCCTGGGAGGGAATGTGAGGGTTTGCTATCTGGGAAAGGTTAAGGACTTCTTGGGAAGCTTTTCAGGCCTGTTTTGATTCCAGAGCTGCATGTGTGTATTTTTGTGTGAGAAACCAGACTGTGTGGATGTTTAAGCCTGACCTTCAGGGAAGCTCCTTGCTGAGGTTTCAGACAAGCTTGAGCTCTGCAGCAAGGCTTCCCTTAAACACCTTGGTGTGAGCACACTGATGGCTGTGAGTGATAGCCAGTCTGCCAGCTGTCCTGCATATCCCAATTCCAAAGCTTCCTGAGGATCCAGATGGCATTCTCTGCACAATGGGTACAACCCAAAAGTTGATTTGGTCTCAGGGCTTGGCTTCCGTGCGCTCCCAGCCCTGTTTGAACCTGTTCTGGAGGGAGGAGGGTGGGGATGGTTTGTTTGTGAGCAGTGTTCATTCACCTGGACACAGGCTGGGAAGGTGGATGAAGATCTGAAGCTGGGCTGCAGATGCAGCTTCCCTGGGAGCACGCAGAGGGCCGGTGTCCGATTAGAGGAGCGATCATGCAGGACAAATGTGCGCATCCGTCAGAGCTGTTTTTCAGCCTGATGTGACCTTATCAGGCTGTGGGGGATGGCTTGCATAGGCTCCTGCAGCAGATGGGTGTGAAAAACATGTTTTTCTCTTTCTCTGGCCTCAGAGACTCCAGTATAACGTGTAATTCTCATAGATATCATCGTGGGATCTCTCAGGAGCCACTCGGATGAATAAGTGATGTGTGCAGCCCACCAACCCAGTCCTGCTAGAAAGTGTTCAGAGGCAGCTCTGCACAAATAGCAATTGCACTGTGCTAATATTTGAGAGGACAAAGGATTTCGGAGCTGTGGTGTAATCCTGCACCATAAGGAGCTCAGCTCTGTGCTCTAAACTCTGCTGCAGTAGAGACAGACCCCTCTGCCCGAGGGATTTTTCATAGGGCCACAAACTGCAAGTTAAAAAAAAGAGGTGACTGGAAGTGTTCCTGGTGGAAGTAAAGGCCAAAGCTCCAAAATCCTTTTGGGATTTTGGGAGCCTTAGGAAAGGAAAGAATTGGCCCATCATAGCAAAGTTCTCAGCTCCCCTTGGGAGATGCAACTTGGTGATCTGTTCCTACTCTGCCAAATACCTGGTACTGGGAAAGCAGTGGGAAAACAGGCAGAGCTATCACAGCAGGTAACCTGCAGGTACCATCCAGGAGGAACATCGTGGTGTACTCTCACTCCTGTGTTCTCCCTCTCCACAGGCCACGGATTCTAGAAATGGATAAGGAGGAGAACAGGCGCTCGGTCCTCTTACCAAAACATAGGAGACGGAGCAACTTCAGCTCTGAGAACTATTGGCGAAGGTCTTACGAGTACACAGAGGACTGTGATGAGGAAGAGGAGGATAGCAGCCCCGCCAGGAAAGTCAAAATGAGGCGACACTGAGGATTGCACTTCCCAGGCTCGTGGAGCTGATGAGATTGGCCTCCAGTCTGTGAAAACTTTCTCCTCCCTCTGGCTATCTTCCATCTAGCTTCAGTTTTGGTTTTTCCTTTCAGGCTGAAGAGTAAACAGGAAGGATTTGGTTTTATGAATGGAGGAATGCTGAGACATACGTGAGGATGGAACATGCCCAGTGCACATGGTGTCCTGAGTCATGGGTCAAATGGGCATCTCTCCCTTAGGAAGCAGATAAAGTTATGCCAGGTTGTCTGTTGAGATTTCTTTTGAAAACACCAAAAAGTTTAACTGTTTCAAGAATTGTACTTTTATTTTGGTTTTTTTTTTCT
>VZTT01020389.1:1216-18631 GCA_013400855.1 Buphagus erythrorhynchus
TCCCATCCCATCCCATCCCAGCCCATCCCACCCCTGCCATGGCAGGGACACCTTCCCCTAGCCCAGGCTGCTCCAAGCCCTGTCCAGCCTGGCCTTGGGCACTGCCAGGGATCCAGGGCCTGCCCACCCTGCCAGGGAAGGATTCCATCCATCCCTGCGCTCCGGCAGTGGCAGCCAGGCCCGGCAGGCCCTGCCAGAGGTGCCAGATGTGACCCGAGGCTGCGGAGCCGCAAACGCTGCAGCGATAGCAGGGACCCGGGCTGCGGGCTCAGCCCCTGCGGGGCAGGACAATGACAATGACCCCGCCACAGCGAGGGGTCCCCTCGGGCCCAGGGGACACCCCACGGTCCCCTCGGGCTCCGGGGACACCCTCACGGTCCCCTCGGGCCCTGGGGACACCCCACGGCCCATGTCCCCATCAGCGCCATCCCCTCGCTTTGAACAAAGGCGGCGCTCCCGCACCCGCGCCCCGCACAGAGGAGCCGGCCCCGGCCCCGGCCCCGGGGGATAACGCCGAGACCGCAAACAAATGTTCCCGTAATCAACACTCACCTCCAGACACGCTCACTAAACTACAGGGAAAAAATCTTTTGCTGCAAATAGCAGAAAAACGTTTTCTTCTTTAGGGTGAAACATCCCTTTTTTCAAGTATGTCTCAACCTTTTCTGTTTCAGGTTAGCTTGGAAAACAGAAAAGAAAAGGCTACCCTGGGTTTTATTTTTAATTTGACGCAATAAAAAATGAAATACCCCTCTGAAAATCCTAGAGCCTGTGGCATAACTTCTTTATTTAGATAAATTCTAAAGTAGCTGTTTTTTACCTAGAAACCAAAGAACAATCTGTGCTATTAAGATTTTTTTTTTCCAAGACATAACATTGTTTGTTAACATTCCTAAATATTCATTATGGGAACACACAGCCTTTAAAAAGCAGATTGCTTTTTCATTAAATTTGGATACTTGGGAGGATTCTGTGCACAAGTTAAATAAAGAGCTATCTAGATAATTTTCAAGTGAATGTTTAAAATGCAAAGGGTATCAATCATTACAAAGGCAGGTACTCCCTGTCTCAGTGCTGGTTTCTCCTCGCCCCTCGGGGATCCCTTCCCCTCCCAGCCCTGCTGGACCTGCCGGGACCTCCTGAGCTCCCAGCTACTCTCTCAGAGGGAAGGCAAGAGAATTTTGCTGGTTCAGGATCTTGGAGGATCTTTCCTTCTTTTGAAGCTCCATATCTGGTATTTTTAAGTCACATCCTCCTTCCCATCTTTCTGTGACATGGAAAATGTCACGCTTTGCCCAGACACAATTTCAACAATTCCATTTCTATCAGAGGGTGCTTATAAGTACATTTATTTCAATCAGATACTTATTTGCATTCAAAGTTACTGCAAAAAATTTAAGCCCAGAAGATTGATACAGTGCCTTAATCTGAATGTAGGAAAGTCCAGGAGCTGATCGTGAAACCCACACTCTAAACTTGCCTGTTGACTTTCTACAGGTGTACACAAAATTCAAGTACTTGCAGAGAAAAAAAAAAAAAAAAATTATAGCCTGAGCCAGCCTGTTCCTACCATTTGTTAGAACAACTGAGTTTGCACAAGCAAATAACATTTAAAAACAATGTCTGAACCTACATCCCTTTCTTAAAGTAATTTTTAATGCAAATTAGTCCTTCCTAACCTAAATGTGGTTTAACCTAAGCCAGAGCTGTTGGCCACCGTGCAAACCAGTCCAGCAGAGTTTTACTGCCAGAGGAGATCGGGTCAGAGATGGCTCCTGGTGTCAGATCAGTCACTGACTGCCTCAATTACCTTTGGCAAACCATTTAACCTTTCTGTATTAATGGTTTCCTGCCAGTAGAACAGTTCTTCATCATGATCAGGAGGAGTTTAGCCCGTTAATTAATAAAAATAACTATAAAAATACTCTTTTTTAAATTCCAGTAGCTATCTGCTCTGCAGAATAATACTGAAACTCCAAACTCCTCTGCACATGAGGTAGAAATGAGCTATTTCCAGGTAAGTGGGTGCTGTTTCAGAGCAGATTTTCAGCAGCCACACTCTAATGGCTTCACAAATTATGAAGAACAAGGCTCACGGTTTTCCTGCAGCTCGTGACTAACAACAATAAAAAGAAACAGGAGTTTGTCCTGAACTGACAACGTGTATGCCTTAGAACACTTCCCTAAGTTTTAATGAGCTAAATGAGTTTAAAAGGTATCTATTGTGAAAATCTCCTTGATGTGAAACCTCCCATGGCACGTTCCAGCCTAAACAAACTCCCCTGCCTCCAAAGGGAGTTTCTGAGCGAGGCAGAGACAGCACACAGCTCCACTGCAGCATCCTGACGGGACCACTGCAACACACTCTATTCCAGAATCATTTTTCTTTTTATTATTTCATTAAGTTGTATCTCACTAAAGTTCCTCCTAGGATCTCTCTACAGCACCAAATTTTTCATTGAGAAAACTATAAATCATAGGCCTAAATTACAATTTAATTATAAACGCCTTCCCTTCTAATGCTGCCTGGGACCTTTTACCCTCCTACATAATTCTAAAAAATGACCCCTGTCATAATTTCCTTCACTAGAATAATATGCAGAGATCTAATCCTGAATCCTGCTGTCTTATAATTTAATATAAGGGGTAATTATTATTCAAAAGATAATGTTGCAGATATTGAAAATATTCTAAAGTTTAAGTCTAAAATAACCTTCCCTGGTATGTAAAAGCCTCTTATTTGACTCTTGCAAGAAAGGAAATAAATAAAAAGGTTTTAAGACTTTACGCAAAATGTTAGAAATATTATTTGTAACTGAGATTTGTCAACTATAATTTCTCTAACCCTTGAACTACAGAGAAAACATTCACATGCAGCAAAAGCAGGAAGGCACCAGACCATTTATTATTGATCTCTGCTTTTTGCCATGGGTTAGACAGAAAGTTCTGGACTGCTGATATCCAGCTGAAAAATATGGTTCAGGTGGTTCCACAGTTGGAAATACAAGGACATCTAAGGTGAGCCAGAGTCAAAAGAAAACCAAATCAAACAAACAAAACCCACCATCATGAAACCACCTTCTAACACCTCACATTTTATTTTAAATTGATCACATCAAAGGCACAGTTATGTTTATTCACAACACTCCTGTGAAGAAGTTAAATGACAATAAAACTTTAAGGAATGAGTATTTTTCCCCAATTCAGAAAAGCAAGCAATAACACCATTATGTCAGTTCATCTTGCACACGAGACGTGGATTTAATCTGAGCCCAGGAACATGGCTGTCACTGCCTGGCTGCTCCCTCTACATAGGAAGGCTTTGACCTTAAAGCCCTTTTTTCTAAAACTGGGATTCATCAATAAAAATGTGTTTTCTTTCAAGTTAACTCTTAGGGTATGCAGGAATATCTACCAAAGAGGGGAACTGAGTGCAGCTGGAACAGGAGAAGGTGAGGATGAACACAAGGAGAGAGAATTAACAGAAATAATTCAAGTATAGTAGAGTACAATTCACAAAACTGGAATGTTTCTCCTGTTTCAAATTCAGGGAGCAAGCCCCATTTTTTCAGGTAAATGAGATATCAAATGAGCTTTGTTGCTCCATCAGTGAGAACAAATAAAATCCCCTAACTGGCAGATTCAACATCCTGAAGAGGGAGAGGCCAGGGAGGTTATCAGAAAATGGGGTTCACAAGAGGTAATTACAGCCTGTGCTCACCCTGCCTAGGTGAGGCAGAACATCACGATACAGCTCCATAAAAATCAAACTATATAATGCAGAGGCACCAGTTTACTGCTCTCTTTGGTTTTGCTTTGGGAGCAGTTCATTTAAGACATAATAAATGGAAGTTTTTTTTCCTCCTGTCCCTCCATAAATCCAGGGACAGTGCAAATGAGGAGGTGCTCATTATGGACAAAGGAAAGGGGCTCCCCAGACAGTGACAGGGCTGGGAGCACTCAAGCTTTCATTAAAGGCAGCCCTGTGCTTTTTGTAATAAGGAATATTACTTAGTAACACTGCAAGCATGGTTCACTTCATATTGCTGAAGTGAGCTTTTGGGGGGCAGTGAAGGGGAAAAGAGGGAGCATCCACAGTACCACAAACATCATAAAAACAGAGATGGAATTTTGCCTGTAACGAATAAATAATAAGGAAGGAAGTGTCACTGCCTGCTTCTAAGGGAATGGCTCCATGCAACACACAGATTCAAGGATCCTGGGGGGATTCAGGGAAGGTGTTAGACTTTACTCCTAAATGAACAAACAAAACCAGACTGGAGGGATGCAGGTAGAAAATCATTCCAGTTCTCAAAGCAGAAGGATAACAGAAGGTTTGAAGTCACCAGCAGGGCAGTTGGCCAAGAAACCACAGCTATTAACACATTACATTCTTTGTGCACATCACAAACTTTCCCTAAGAAGATCTTGTGGTTGTCCCCACAGAATTTAATTCTGTTTTTGCCAAGCCATCACTCCCACCTGTCAGATTACTTTGAGTTGTGCTGCTATCACTGAAGGTACTCACTAGCTCAGCTTTCTGCTGTCTGAAAGCTCAGTAAATGTATTTCCTACTCTGTGATTCAGCTCATTAAAACAAACACTGCAGTGACCCAGGGCCAGGGCAGACCCCTGCCAAAACACAGTGTATACCTCCTCGCATTCTGACAGAGTAAGTTTGCCCTAAAAATGATTCTTCAACCTGTTCTACACACTCATCCCAACTGAATTTCTTCAGCTTGCTAATAAATAAAGTCGTGTGAGGAGTGTCAAACCCTCCCCAAACTGGAGATCTCCGACAGCGATTGCTCCTTCCCTGCCCACACCTGTTACAGTGCTGTACAAGTCGTTGTGTTGCTTGGACAATATTTTTTCTGTCAAATCTTGTTTGTTATTCATTCCCTTGTCATCTTCCAAGCGCCCACAAATAGTTTGGTTGCTTTTCCCAGAGTTCCAGCAGGAACTGGAGGTTACCTGACTGGTCTGTAATTCCTGTCTAAAGTCAGGATACTGAACTGTCTTCCAGGATTTCACCTTCCCTGAGTCTTCAAAACGAGCCACCTCTAGTTCGGAGTTTATTTTGGCTCTACCTGTTCTTTTTATGAGTTTTGACCCAACAGCTCTGACAGCAGCTCTCCTGGACACTTTAAGCTGTTTCTTCTCTCTTCAGGATGCAGATCTCACCCCTTTGGCAAGGGCATTAACTATGGGAAGTGCTGTCCCATGGGCAGCTTCAAGAGAGAAGATACAGAAACCTTTGGCTCTCTCAAAATTCTCTTTGCTCTCCACTGAAGGGTGATCCTACACTTCCCTTTATTTTCCCATTCCTCATGCTCTTAAGCATTCTTATTTTAGCTATTTTGATACATCTTGCATCCTATTTGATGATTTGGCCTCTCTGGTTTTATGATGATGCGCTCATGCCAGTCTGCAAGGTGGTTCCTTACACCTGGCATCCATCCTCTGCACTAGGATACTTTGCACTTGATATAAGGATTCCAGTTCTGGGTCTGAATAATTCCAAATAATTGTCACATTAGGTGTCCATGACTTTCACTGTCACTGATTATTCTTAGTTTTAATTGCCCACTAAACTCAAAACTTGCTGCCCTTCTGCCTGTGATGGCCCAAGCAGTTTTGGCTTGGCCTTCTGCCTTCCTTTGACACACCCACTCTATATTGCAACAAGCACCGAAGTTTTTTTACACTATTGGTATATAGGGGACTGACAATATTGTCACTTCTCTCCTGTCTGTAACTGGAGGCCACAACAAAGAGAAAAATCAAGTCCAAGCTTGCACTCATTGCTGATGGCAGTACTTATTCACGGGTCCAAGAACATCCATTCCCCAACTCTGCAGAAGTACTTTTGCAAATGGAGCCCAGCCCAGCACATTTTCTCTCCCATTTAATCTCTGCTTTAAGAGCACGTTTACTTAGTCCTCATCAAGCTGGGGTAATTGACAGCTCTCCACCCCCAGCAGCCCCACTCCGAGGAGGCCTTTCCCCAGGAGCCGCCTCAAACAACCTCAAACACTTTATTACTGCTCAATTTGGGTTTCCTGCCCACTGTAAGTGGCAGTGCTGAGGGTCTCTAGCTCTCTCTTGTCTTGCTAATCAATAGAAGCAGTCACTTCCAGGCGTTTCCCTGCTACTCAGCAAGAAGGACGAGAGTGCCACGGGTTGTAAACAGCAGAACAGCCTCAATGGTACATCAGAAAGTTAAACTTCAGAAACGGGAGCCTGCTTTTATTTTGGACTTTTGGGCTTCTTTCGGGATTTTCTCTCTTTCTAGGCAGAGCAAAGCACTGCACTTGGTTTTATGCCATTCCCACTGAAGCCTCCTCGGTGGGGAGGGTCACAGTCCCCCTCCCAGGAACAAAACTTCTCTGGGAGCAGCACGTGGCTGGAGACAGCACCAAGAAATTCCATAAAGTGCCAACCACAGCTTTACAGTCACCACGTTATGGTATGAGAAAGTTGAGATTAAACAATTATTGCCTGGAACTACGGCAGTAAAATTTGTTTATGAGGTAAATTTTAACAAGAAACAAACAGTTAGTGTTGTTTATAAGCAAAGTCGAGCTGTAAAATCCAGGGAATGCTTTGTAAATGCCCGTCCATGGGCCAGGTGAGGTCCTGGAGGGAAGCTCCCTGCTGCTTGCAGCTGGCTCTCACACACAGTGTGACCAGCTCCAGGTGGCACCAACGCCAGTGGCTGTGCCCAGGAATGGCAGGGACAAACCCTTCACTTGCTGGTAAAGGGGTTTCCTCTCACAGGTCTTCCCTTGCACTGCACAGAACAACCTCCTTGTCCTGTCCATGCCCCAAATGGCCACAGTGACTACCCCTGCTATTCTGGTGTTGTTTTGGTTGGAAAAGGCTCCTCAAGTCTAACCATTAATGCACTGCTGCCAAGGCCACTGCTAAACCATGTCCCCAGGTGCCACCTCTGCATCTGCAAGATGCCAAGAGACAGAAGAGAAGCCCAAGATCCAACAGCAAGGAAGTCAAGCAGAGTCTGCTCGAGGCCCCTCTGGCATGCAGCAGAGTGCTTGGATCCAGTATAAATACTAAATTCAGTATAGTCTGGTTTCCCATTGCCACCTTATTTAAGAGGAATTGCCCGTATTTTTACTGTCTGTTTTAATGAAATGATTTCATGAGGCTGAGCCCCAGGAGGACTCTGGGTTGTCCCTGCAGCAGCGAGGAGTAGCCACTCAAAGCTGACTCTTGTAGCAGGGCAGTGGAGATGGAGCATCCAACTTGCACAGCCCAGAACAGGATGGGCCAGGGGTGCTACAGATGTGGAGACTAAAGACCAGCCCCTGAGAAGCCAGAGCCAAAGGCTGATGTGGAACAGCAGGGACACAGAGGTAGGGCCAGAGCAGTCCCTGCAGCACAGCCATCCTTCCACCTCCACGGCCACCCAGCGAGCACACACGGGCTGGGCACTACCCAGGAATGCTACTACTTCCATTAAAACACTCTTGGCATACTCTGAGGAAGGAAGTCCACCTTTGCTGATCCCACTTTACTCTTCCACAGCAAGAAAGAAATAAAAAAACCTGGGGGGTAAAAATGTAACATTATTCTTTTTACTGCGCACACACAAGAAAAAAAAAATCCTTAAAAGTGAGTATCTGCCTACTGCAAAGTATTGAGGTGAAAAGGGAGGTGTTACCATCCCTGTTCCCCCAGGATCTCTTAGAGCGTGTGTGTTTCTGTGGTGGTTGGCTTGTGGTTTCGTTGTTCACTACAGTTTCCCAGAGCCCTATATTTTACTGAAACATAAGTACAGGCCCACCAATTTGCTGACAAGCTGATCTATTGGCTCTAGGACACTGAGGGGAATTATGCTCCTGCCGCCCTGATGCTCTCCTTTGTTTAGAAAAAGAAGAGAGAAAGAGAGAGAGTGAAAAAAAAAAATCCTCAATCGTTTAGTACAAGTCATTTTACATGCTGGGATAATGAAGTATAAAAATGCCTTCAAAGGACTGATTTCCTACTTTTAACTCACTACCAGCCGAGCTCTTTGTGAGGCCCTCTGGAACATGCATTCCCAGTCCCACTCAAACAAAAGAGCTGCGAATTCATTAAACTATTTAATTATGCCTTTTTATTTTTCTCCATTAGCAAGCCCTGCCAGTACAAAGTAAATAAAGCCACCATGGTCTTTCCCCAGCAGACACACTGACTGTTTTTATTCTTTATTCAGTTTACAATATAAAGGGCTATTTTTCCCCCCCTCCTCCTATTCTTGGCGAGTTTCCTAATACAAGCCCTACAAACAGAAGCATCCAACTGTACATGCGAGGCCTGGGAGCCGGGAGCAGCACTCAGCATTGCGAGCACATACCCCAGACAGCTTTCAAAGTACCAGCAGCCAACGGCAGCCCAACAGCACTTTGCAGCCAACGCGGAAAAGATATTAGCTTTTTTTTTTATACTCTAGTAAATTTGCTTTTTACATCTATTTCTTTTCAGAAGGGCTTGTTATTGAGCTTACTGTCCACAAATTCCATTGATCTCAGGCTGTGACTCAATCCATATGCTCACGCTTTGACACCAGCACAGCAAGCAAGCGATACAAATCCTGTTCAGGCTACAAACTTATTGATTTTATAGATTTCCCCCAAAGTTGTGATAATGATATATCATTGTTAAATTTGGTAGAACAAACTGCTTTCCCAATCTGTCAATGCGAGCATGAAAACCAATTCACAGCCTTGTTTAGAAGGCTTTCCCCTCAGAAGAATAACTACTGCTGGCGGAGGCAGATCACCAACACCCGCCGCTGGCAGCGGGGTGATGGATGTCACCTTTCCAGCTGCCCTTTCCTGACCCACAGCTCACTGCCTTCCCAGACTTGCCTCCTGGTTATGAGAACCACCCTTATTTTTCAGAAGCCTTTCTCAAATTCATTATTTAAAACTTGCAGTAGATGTAAACCGTAATAATAGCTTTTAAACATATTTCCTTTAAATATTTTAGATGCATTAAGATGACATGAGAATTATTGATTTTAGCAAATCCCTTTTGCTCGTTCTGTGCCTGGGCTCAGATAAATGGCAAAGCCACGCTTTTCCCTTCCATGAGAGGGAGACAGAACACTGGCTTAAAGAGGAGTGGCCTCACTCCCTGCTCCACCACAATTCCTCAACCTCCCAACAGTGGGAACAACAGAACGTGTCCCTTCACAGCGACTGCTTCCCCTGCCAAACCCACTCGGGCATTTTCCTCATGGTGTTCCACTGCCAAAGCAGAAACCTGATCCTCCACATCTCCCAACCAGCGAGCACGGGGCCGTGCCAGAGGCATTAGGAAGATGAAACTCAAGCTGTTTCTCAGGTTCTGAGAACACGACATGAGAAGCTCATCAGTCCTTCTATGCTTATCACAGGACAAAGGCTCCCACCAGCACCACGTCGGCAGGGTGCAGGAGATGGACACAAACTGTAAACAGCTGTTGTGTTTTTAACAAACCATGAAATAGCTCCAACAAAACCATTTGCTGGAATGACAATGTCAGCTTTCATTCCCACATTCTCCTCCAGCTCTGAAGCAACTATTAGACCTCCAGAAGAAGACCTAGAAATCATGAACAAAACACTTGCCAAAGAAACTGAAGTCAATAAAAAGGCAAGACTTACTAATTTAAAAAACTAAATTTAGGAAATCCATGTGAATAACTTCTCTCTTGAAAACCTTCTCTTTTCCATGCCAGCCTTTCTGCCTGCTATTTATCCATCTTCACTCATATCCATCTCTTAGCACTGGAAAAGCAGCTTAACTCCTCTGACATGATGTCACCAGTTCAACAAACCCCACACAGTGAGAGCTTCCCTGTGCTCTCTCCAGTCCTGCTGGTGCTAAGTGCCCACATCTGGCAGCACAGCCCTGAGCATTTAACCGGTTCCTGGGACAACAGCTCAGAGACACACTTTGAAGGGCTGAACATCTCCCACCAGTGCCTAGCCTTTCACTTCTGATTTAATTCAAGGTGATAGGTGCTGAACTCTTTTACCTACCATGGCTTTTTCTGAACTTGCTGAATGCCCTTTCCAAATATGCCTTTGTGAAAAGTCTTTCTGAACTTCAGGGCACTTGAAATTCAAGCACCTGCCTGCAGTCTCTCTTCTCTGTCTTCCAACTCTGATAAGAAACAACAACTCTGATATGCTTCTCATTCATCTGTGGTGTTTTCACTGTTTTCTCACTGAAACAGCAATGTCAGGCTAAGAGAAAGGTGACAGAACAGCACAAGTTCAGGTATTTTATTATCATGTTGCCAAGGAGCTGTGCTTCATGCTTCTCTTTCAGAGCGTGGGCACAAAGGGTCTCACAACAACAAGCTGTCTATTTGCTGGGCAGAGGAGCTTCTATCAGTAACAGAATCAGCATTCAGCTATTGCTGCTTGAAGAAGTGAAGACCTTAACCCAGAAAGTGTCATCACAAACTCACCTGTGTGGTGGAAGAACTGACTTGGTGGAACTGCAGGACCTGCCAAAGGCCTCACATGAAACCAGTGGTCAGGTGGTGTCCCAGGGATGGAGACCCTCACTCAGTGCATATTACACCCATTTTGGATCATGTCAGCTCATGTCCTCTTCAAGAAAAGAGATTCACAAAGGGAACGTCCTCTCATATTCCTCTTTATTCCTTGTTTACTGGACAAACACTGACTTCACTCCAGCCAGCCCCTGCAGTAGTAAAGGCATCACAGGCTGCTCTACTCGATTCCTGATGACCTTTCAAACCACTTGATACTGAATTTATATGAGCCCCACAATAGGAAAAACCTGTTCTTGGAGTTCTGTGGTGTTCCCACTCAGGGTAACAGAACATGGGGGAGGATTAACATCGTGGTTCCAGATGACAACAGAAAGGAACTGCTGTCTCAGAAAAAATTAAGTCTGAATGTGTAACAGGAATGTAAAGACATCCAGAGAGTACAAGTACTTCCAAAATTATCTTAATTCCTTCCTTGCCCTGTGCCAAAGCAATCTGTTTGGACAAGCCACAGAATCTCTGCCTTCAATTTACACTTCTGGAAAAATAAGTCTTTCCTTTCTTGCATCCCACTCTTTCTCACTTTCCACCCCCCCAAAAAAAGGGAGAGAAAAGGGGGGAAAAAAAGCCCTTCCTGATAATTGCACTGGTCCAAATGTGCAGGGCTTTCATACAGAATGATGGCTTCCCTTGTCTCCTGCATTTGTTCATCTCCTTTGGGAGGAGCAATTTACAGAAAGCATTATCGATTTTTGCCATAATAGGTACAGAGATGCCTCACTGTCCCCGCTCAGCCAGCTCACTCTCTGCATCACAACTGTCAGGCCAGTTTGTGAAGACCGTCATTATTTTTTTTCAAGTAAATCCATCACAGGAGTGGGGGAAAAGTGATGAAAATAAAATTATTTTCACCTTGCCATAAAAAAGAATGGCCGTGTTCCCTAACAGAAATAAGTGCAAATGCTGTCAACTAAGAGAGCGGAAGGGAAATTCAAAGCAAATAAAAGTGGGCTGGGGGGAGGACAGGAAGGGGGGGTGCGAGGAGGCATGGCAGGAGCTAATTTACTTTGAACACATTCTGGAATTTTCCTGTTAAAGCCGCTATTTACAACTCTTCCAGTTGTTCTTCGTGTTCTCATTTCTCAGGAAGTGCTGAAATCTATACTTTATACAGATATTTGCTTTGGCTTTCAGGGTGTAGAGGAGATTGTGGGTTTGGGGATGCAGTTATTAAATATTATTGGTCTGGGGGATGAAATGTGCCGTGAAAGCTCCCTGTGAATGCAGACCACCCACCCGCCCCGGGATTACCGCTGCTCTCGCTCCTTTGTGCAGGGCTGGGGCTTCTCCCACTCCCGTTCTCCGGGGCAGGCCGAGGCCACCAAACTCTTTCTGTCCCTGATCAGCATGTGAATGTTGTGGGACACTTACTTCAAATATTTCTGAAGCTAAAAAAGCCTTTTAGAAATCACATCTAAAAACAAACAATTCCCCCCTGCCCCTCGCCTGCATTACTGACTCTCCAACAAGCCCTTTGGTATTCATCCCTCCTCCTTGATTAGTTTTTGCTGTACCCTTCATGTTGGTCACTTATCTCACATCTTGAAGGTCACACTCTGTACTCCCCTATTCCAGCAGCCCTGGCTTGTTTTTTATTCCTGAAGACAGCCTTGTTTTGGGCTCAGAAGGTTTAATCCAAGAATTGGCTCTGGATCTAATTCCCAGATCCTCAGTTCATTAGCCATGAAAAGTGATAGCTGCTTAAGATTTTTATGAGCCATTGTTCCAAAGCGGGCCACAGAAACGGCACAATTACCCAGCACAGAGCACAAAGGCCCGGCTGCCTCTGGCACTGACACGAGGAGCTCGATAGCAATCAAACAGCTTAATGAAAAGCAGCAAGTTTGCTCTTGGTAAGGAGCGAGGGATCTGTGAAGTTTGTTTCCAAGTGGTGCTTTCTGTAAGGACACTTGTTAGGACAAAATTTAAATCACCCTACCCATCCTTCAGGAGCTAAAGGAGACACAACTTGGCTTTTTGACCCTTCCACAGAAGCACTTGTGAACATCACAGACTCCTTTGGGTTGGAAAAGGATTTAAAATCATTAAGCCCAGCTGTTCCCCCAGCACTGCCAGGGCCACCACTAACCCGTGTCCCCAAGTGCCACATTCACACAGCTGTTAAATCCCTTCAGGAATGGGCACTCCACCACTGGCAGCCTCTGCCAGTGCCTGGCCATCCTTTGCATGAAGAAATTCTTCCAGATGTCCAACCCGAACCTCCCCCAGCACAGCTTAAGGCTGTTTCCTCTCATCCTGTCCCTTGTTCCCTGGGAGCAGGGAAGAACCCTGAGAACAACTGGACCTCCTGTTACCTCCAGCATTTAAAGCCCATCTGTCCTGTCCCTCTGGACTCTCAAGCAGGTCTAGACATTAATATTGAAGCTTGAATTCACTGCAATTAGGCCAGGCAAATAGTGAGAAAACCAGCAAGGTGGCTCAACAGAAACATCAGAGGATTGCTCCCAGGCACGGTGCAGCAGAAGCCCAGGAACAGTCCCATGTCCAAGTAACTACGAGGATGTGATGGAGGCCAGCAGAATTCTAGAGGATTAGAAGTAAAGTGGGTACTCTACTGAGTGGTGGATCAAGAATAAACCAGACCCAGCACAGCTCAAGTGCTTTCAGCAGTCCTTGGGCTCCAGCCACTGTAGGTCCGACACAAATCCCACGTGACAGCATGAGCTGGGCTCAGGGCACCTCCAGGATCCACTCCCAGGTCTTTGCAGCCTGCCTTAACCCACCACCCTGTGGGCCACCCAAACCAGCTGGCTGCTCCATGTCTGACTAAGGGATGTCCCTGTGCCTGGAGCTGCTGCCCCCGTTCCCCAGGGCCAGCCCTCATGTCCAGCACATCCCACCATGCTCAAACCCTTGAGCTGCCCCTCGCAGAGGGGATGTCCCTGCCCTGGGACTGCCCACCCAGAGAATTAGCACCAAGCCAGCTAAAATTCACACCTCAGATTACTCCACAGCAACTTCCCCATGGGAGCCCTCCAGGATTGGAGGACGAGCAGCAGAGCCTTGGCACCCTGTGTCCTTGTGCCCACAGTCAGCACAGCAATAGCTTTGTGTTCTGCAGATATTCCTGGTCTGTTTCTCATTGGATATATTTATAGAAAAACCCCTCTACATTAAGAAAATGAAACAAAGCAATAGCTGGGTCATCCTCACTCCACATGTACGAACATGAGATGATGCTGCTGCTCCCAGTAAACAGCCAGCACCAGCACCTTTCATGGTGGAGCTGGGCTGCAGTGATCCTTGTGGGTCCCTTCCAGCTCAAGATATTCCATGAGTCTATGATTTCAGGGGAAGAGAGTGGGAGCTGGGAGGGCAGCAGTGATGGGGACAGCAGGCATGGACAGGCCTGGCAGAGCTGTGCTCTCCCTTTGCAGCTCCACTGCCTCCACACCCCACAGTGACACCTCACTTGTATCTGCCCCGGTATCTACAGAAACTCAAATCCTGGCTTCTCACTAGAAAGAAAAAAATAAATTTTGTCATGTAGATCAAACCATCAGGACAATTTTGCTAGTTTATTAATTGTATCTCACACTCTCTGCTGTGCAAACAACAGGGCAATCCTGTCAATGAATTCGCATCCTAGGGGAAACATTAGTTAAAATTAGCTGCGTTTGTTCCTTTGCTCTAACAAGTACATGTGAAATTGTAATTGTTTCTAACTCTCTGCTCGCTCTGGCCACACCGAGGGCCGTGTCAGGGCAGGTGGCCACCTCCTGGCTCTGTCATTTAGCCAATACTGAGCTGCACTTCATTCCTACATATGTTCAGACACAGCCATCCCCACCCAGAACAGATGGACCCACACACATATACATGCTGCTGGTTAATGCAGCAAGCACAGTTAAAACAGGAGACTGAGAAAATTTGGAAAACAGCCTGCAGAAAAACAGCTTTCATTTAACTTTTTAATTTTAAACCATATTAAATTAACCACGATCACAAGAGGAGTAAGTGCTGGAACCAGACAAGTTCAAGGGTTTGAAGCCAATATTTACATTTGGAACAAATGGGATTTCACTGTGGCCACGGCACACGTGCACAGCCACCCCTTCCTTCCGGCTGCAGCGTTACGTGTGGCTTCACTCAGAGATCACAACAGAAATGGCAACTTCATACTCAAAGATCCCTCCCCATGTGTAAACACAGTCAAGTCCACTGACTTCACTGACAAAACAGCTCTTTGCCAAACGTTTGTGATCCCACATCACTGCAGACACCAGTAAACGTGCAGTAGTACTCATACTAGTAAATGTGTAGTAGCACTCATGTCAAATTCTCCATATTTACTGAGCTCTCATCAGTTCTAACCAAAGGGGCAAAGAGAAGGACAAGGAAAATGTCCAATTGCAAGGACACAGTCCCACGAGTGACTGACATGGATCTTACCTGAGGTGATCCACCTGCACCAGTGCTTGCTTTGGCCAGACAGTATTTGCTGGCATCACTCAAGGCTTCTCTTTTTCCTTTTTTTTTTAAGAGACAGAAATTATTTTCTCACATGTCCCTCTACACTCCCTGGGTATGTCACTACTGGCAATCCAACTGTTGTCAAACCTGTATTTTAACAACCTTGTTTCTTTTTGTGTTTTGTTAAGTCACACCACAGCTCTCACCTACACTTCAAGCACACTGTTACCATTAAACCAATAAAATATAAAGAGAAATTACCAGAACTTCTCATCTTAGAGGAGATAAATAGAACTGAGTATCTAATTTAAGTGGATATTTAAATGAGCAGATAGGGTGAGTGATGCACCCTCCTTGCAGATAAAAATGCACGCAATTGAATTTCCATGAGTTTGGTGGCACACAGAGTAAAAGTTGGAAGGAAGAAAGAAACATCTCTGTTTTTTGGGTGGAATCAAACTAAGAAGGGAGTACATAAGAAAGTGGGTTATTTGTGGAAAAACACTCTGGCTGAACACTAGGGCAGAAATTGAGTGTGCTGTGCTGCTTTGTGCTCAGCCTCTGGCTGTCCAGCTGGTAACCAGATCATGTGGAACGCAGGCCTCCGAAAGGTGGAAAAAGATCTGAAATATGAAGCACTGCTGTTTTACTGCTAATTCAATAGGGAAAAAACCCTATAAAATATTAAAGAAAGTATTTAAAAATATATTAAACACAATTTGTACCATAATAGCTTAACCTGACATCAAAACACAGCTTACAGCTTGTTTGTGCCGAGTTCCAGAGTGTGGCGAGCGGAATCACAGGCACAATGTTCCACACAGCCTCCAGCGCTCAGCAAAATAGGATTTGGGCTTCGTTAAAACAAATTCCAGGTGGAAAATTGGGCATGCTGATAAAAGCAGTGCAGGAAAGAGTGTTAGCTCTGATAGGGTAGGATGGGTATTGAATTCACTCTTAACATTACAAGACTTAATTAAAGAGGTTGACCTGAGGACCCCGAGCGGCGCCGAGCTAAGAAAGCCATTCCTGCTCCAGTGTGGTGTTACCAAAGTTAATTCTCGTTAATATGACTCCAACTGGAACGCAGAGAGAAACATCCTAATTCAGGGGAGAGGGCTGCATCACTGCTCACCAAGGGAAATAAAGAACACACACATGCAGATAATGCTTCAACAGCAGTGTACTCAAACCCAGCCCTCATCCAGGGAAGACTAATTTTTATTTCTGCATCAGAATGTTACGTGATTTCCCATGGACATACACAGCATTGTCTTTGAATGACCCCTCTTATTCCAAAGGGACCAAAAGGACAGCATGAGGGCTGAGAACACCCTTGGTCTTTGAAGCTGTGGCTTGCAGGGCTGAGGTTCAGTGATGTCAGCTCTCAGTCAGCATCACTGGCTGCTGCAGCACTAACGTCATTCTTAAAGAAAAGCCTAAACTAATGGTATTTTTAAGACATATGATTCTGTGATTAATTTTTTTGGCTGAATGTCAGTCATGCCAACAGCCATGCCTGTGTTGGACATCAGCACTTGCTGTCCCTCACCTCCTCCCACTCACTGTCACCCATGGCAGTACTCAGGGAAACCACCAAGAAACCACAAATGTTCTTCAGTAAGACATGGAAAGGAAGAGACTTCTGTGAGGGGTGAAAATCCCGGGAGACAGGAAGGCATCCCTGCCTGCATCCCAAGGGAAGGTGCTGTTAAAATTCTGTGTTCGAAGGGCACCAGTGTCAGACTGCACTGGTTCCTAACACATTTCCAAAGAGATTGTTTTGCCCTGGGTTGTGTGACACTTGCCTAGAGTTGGGACAGGAGGAGATGGGATCAGAACACAAGAACACACCCATGGCTGTGTCCCAGCCCCTTTCTCACAGGGATGGACCTACACCTATGGATGAGGTTTTCTGCCAGGGAGGGGATGTTCAGCTGAGAACCTTCAGCTTGTCACCCTTCACCTCTGCAGTCTCAGGATATTTTATTTCACCAAACTAAAGCAAAGATGTGCTGAAAAGGTTGGAAATTATAGAACTCACAACATCTGCAGAAGTTAAGGTGCAACAAAAAAAAAAAAATTATTTCCTCCTTTGATAACTTCCTCATACACCAAACCAGGCCCCCATCAAAATCTACAAAAAGAATTTCTGAACAAAACCACAGTGAGCCTAAACATCTGGCCAATCAAATTTACAACAATAGAAAAAGCACAATAAAAGTTTACTTCTTTTGAAGAAGAAAGATGTATTTTTTAAAGCTTTATATACAACCCTGAAATTAAGATTCCTAAAGCAAACCCTTCTTCAGCTGCAGGACTGGATGACGACAAGGAACAGATGAGAGTCAGCCTCTAACTGTGCTCTGCCCTCAGCATTAAAACCTTCCCCTGCTAATCCTTGGAAA
>VZTT01020411.1:9158-23493 GCA_013400855.1 Buphagus erythrorhynchus
CTGCATGCTATACATGTTACTTCCAATTCAACACCATTATTTGAAAAGCAACACTTAATGCTTTGTTGTGAGAGAAGTGTAAATCTATTTGCCACCAAGGAACCACAATTTACAGTGCTTCTTGAAATATGACCATCACAAAATGCTAGGCACAAATATCTTCCCAAGACTGGAGAAATACAGTTGTATTAAACTGGGGACTGCATTTGCCTTTCACACCTAAAATGTACAGAGCTGAAAGTCAACAAACTTTTCCTAAATACAACTACTTGACTCTCTCCACTGCTTCCATACTGCTGTATTTTCTATAGATCTCAAATTTATTATGGAATATGGACTACGTATTTTCTTCTATGCATAACAGCATAGAGTATAAATGCTCCCTTTAGAATAGCAAAAAGTTAGTGATGCTGTTCTAGGAACCAAGATGTTTCTTGGCAAAGAATAGGCTCAAGGCATTTGCTGTCTTGCCCAAAGATGTTAGCATATGAAGTGTCTGTCTCATTAGGTACCATTTCTACCTTGAATATCTCCACCTTTTGTACTGTGGTAACAGGGCTTTTTGAAGAACTTTTCGTATTCTGTTCACACTATTCAATTAAATTAGAATCCTTCATCTGTCCTTTCTGCATGTTACATTTTTTTCTCAATTTTTAATTAATCTTTATTTGCAGAATACCCTGGAGGTCACTACAGTATAGCAGACCTGAGAGACTCAGTCTGGACAAACTCAAACTACTACATAAAGATAGAAATAATCTGCATACAAATGCGAAAATATTAGAAATGTTGCAGAAATAATGAAGTATTGGAAAAGAAGCTGTAATTTGGGACTGTATAAACTTTTAAGGTGAGTTATGGGTCTCTTGTCTTTTGCTAAATAATCTTCTCCATCTCATTATCGGATAGAACATGTATTTTCTTATCATGGGACAGACACAACCAGAAATATGTGCAAGCCCTTTGCACTCCCACATACTGAGGTTGAGGTTGGGTCTGCCTCGGTAGAGGCAATGCATCAAAGAACATGAAACTAATTATTTTTCTTCATATAGCTCATTTGAGGTAAATACAAAAACAAGAGGACCAAATCCTCTGTTTGTTTAAATTGGCATTGATTTTAACCAGACTGCAACAACTTGCAGCAAGAGAGAATGGCTCATTAAATTTAGTTTTGGACAAAAGATTAGGAGTAATTTTAGTCAGTTCAGAGAAGAGCCACTGAAAAGAGGAAAGAACTTGAGAGATGAATGAGACAAGCTTAGTAAAACTAAACTTAACTTAATTTCAGAGAACAGAACTTAATTTCATGAGGACTTAAGGTATGATAAATTTTCACAGGTGTCACAAAGGACATCAGGAAGAATGATGAACTACTTAGAGTGCTTCAAAAAAAGATAAAATTAAGGGGAAAAAAAATTTATTTTCACCAAGAAAAATCTCAGCAGTGATCTTTACCAAGTATGGAGAAGTCTCAAAGAAATACCAGAAACCATTAGTACTGAGGTCAAGCAGTTGCCAAAGCCATCCAGGTATGAATACCATCAGCGTATATGCCCTAATGGGAAAAAGCTTGCTCCATCTATCTTCAGTCCAATCTAATTCACTCTAAAGCAAGTCCATATTTGCATCCTCTCCATCACTATGTAATATAAACACATCACACATTTTTCTCTGTCATTGCAAAGCAGGCAGCAAAGCTATCCAGCACAGCCTTTCAGTTAGCTGTGCTCAGAGCCAGAATCACAGAATCTTCTGAGTTGGAAGAGACCCACAAGGATCATCAAAGTCCAACTCCTGGTCCCACACAGGACATTCCCCCAGGATCACATCATGTGCCCAAGAGCATTGTTCAAATGCTTCTTGAACTCTGTCAGGCTTGGTGCTGTGACCACTTCCCTGGGGAGCCTGTTCCAGTGCCCAACCACACTCTGGGTGAAAAACCTCTTCCTGATAGCCAATCTAAACCTCCCCTGACACAACTTCTGGCCATTCCCTCAGGTCCTGTCACTGGGGCTGGTGTGTTACCTACCAAGAGGCTGGTAGGTAACCAGCAGGCATGTACCCTTCAACAGTAGCCCAGCAAAAGTGCATCTCCTGGCTGCATGTTCCTGGCTGGATATAAAAGCTGACTTGCTGTCAAATTATAGCCTTAAGTAGGGATCATGAGAGCTACCCCTCAACAAAATCAGCCATTTGTCCACTACTATGGCAGACAACAGATTAAGGAACTAGGCAGTTAAGTAAGAGAAAGCAAAAAATAATCTTCCCAACTGTATGTCAATCTAGATTCATGGGCAGTCATGATTAAAAAGAGCTTTGAAAGCTTGAATTATTCCTTTGAAAGCCAAAAGCCTGTCTCACTAAAATCAATAGTTCATTAAGACTGTAAAGTCTGACTCTTCTGGACCAGGTTTGATGCCAAATTTCAGAGACTTTGTTCTGTGCCTGAGCTGTGGAAAGTCAACAGGGAAGAATTACGTTTCCGCCTTTTGTCTCTGTCTGCTGGCAATGGGAAGGGTGATGATGTGAGGCAGTGTGAGCAGAGAGAGAAAGAGAAGGGAGGGCAAAGAGGGGAAAAAGGAAAGTGGGGAGGATTAATTCATCTGTTGTTCAAGGCACCCTGACAAGGGAAAGAGAAGTATTGAACCACAGCAGCTTAACCCAACCTCAATGTACCTTCCCAAAAGCATAAAGAATGTAATTCTTCATGGTGTTCTGCTGATAAGAAAATCCTCCTAAATCCTTTCAATTTATTTCTTGGCCTGAAGAAATTACATACTATTTAGGAGCAAAATAAATAAATAAAATTTCATTTCCATGAATCTAGATTGGTTGTTTATTGATTACATATGCCCACAGAGCCACTTGCTTTTCTATTTCTTTCCTTTCCTAACAGAACAGGCTCTTTTTGTCTTGAACTCGGAAAGCATCAACTGGCAAGTCTTTTCCAGACTATTCAATGTAACCATCAAGATTTGCAAGAGCTTTGAACTGGGCTGTAAAATACCATTTATTGGTTTTAATACAAAAGATACAGCTTTGGTGTGAGAGGAGACTCTTTCTACCCTCTTATCAACCAATTTCTCCTTTCCATGTGAATTTTCCTTCTTCCAAAGAAGTACCTTGAAGATGAAAGTTGTGTGTCTATACACTGAAGACAGAGCCTCTTGGAATAACCCCACAGGAAGAATATTCACATTGAATATACTTTTCATCTGATGAAGGAGCTTGTGCTCCTTCCCTATTATATTTTTATTTCTTATTGAAAGAAACTGTTAGTTGAAACAGAAACCATCAGTCCTTTGTTATACAACTACAGTTATGCAGATGGTGGTGATGAAGGAGAAAACTCCCTAAGAAAGGTTCAGAAGGCGTGCCCATCATGAACTAAAGTGACTAAAAAGCTTAATGCTAAAAATCAAGCCACTACAGCTGACCCCACAACAACTCCCACTCTAAAGTCGGTGAGAGCTGCTGGAAGGACAATTTGCTGAAATTCAAACACTGCTCAGGAATGTGACTTTCTGAATATCACATCAATCTACACAATAATGTTTCCCAATCCTCATCCAAAAGTCTTCAAATGGAAGACATTTCTTTCAGGAAATGGTCTGAAAATAAATTCAGGGTGTTCTCCCCTATGCCATTATCCCACTCAGAAGAATCAAAACCCAAATAAACACATGGGGCAGCATAAACTTCAACTTCCTGCTCTTCTCAATATCTGCTTAATGTGGGACACAGGAAGCAAAAGCTGAATAAAGATTCTTATAGATATGTAGGAAAAGGCCAGATTATTGACAGAATTTAGCATTCTGCTGGGGTGGGCTCTAGTCCCTTAGGTACAAATTCTAATATATTATCTTAAAGTGCCACAGAAACAATTTTATTAATATGCTAGGCTATGAACTACACTTGCTGAAAAATAAAATGTTACATACTTCACCAGCAGAAGGGCAGGGCAAATCACTGGGATGCAGTAACTTTTTAAATTGCCCCAGTTCAAATTGCCAAGGACATTGAATCAGAGCCCACATGTTTCTTGACTTTATTTTCCTGATATTGTAATAAATTCGCTATCTGACATCAGCAAAATTGCCCCTTTTCCTTGTGCTTCTGTTTATATTGCCATAAAATGGGGAGAAAACAGCTTCTCTGCTTGTTAGGCATACAATCAGAATTTTAGCAAATATTTTACATTCTCAAAGCAAAGCCTAAATACAGAAAACTCCTTTACATTTAGGAAAGGGAAGCCTATGTATAAAGTTAGAGACTCAAATGATCTGAGATGAATCAGCTGCCCTTTGAAGACTCAGCCTCTAGTAAGAGTAAATGGGTTTTTCTTTGCGTGCTAGCTGGCACTTAATAACTGTGTCAGAAGAATATTTTTCATTTACACTTTGCTCCTTTGCTGGAAATCAATATGTCGTTTGCTGGCATTTTCTCCTGGACATCTTTATTTAGCTTGTCTTTTTTCCTCAGAGGGGAGGGAGTTGTATTTGATTTTGTTCTGTTATTGATTGGATCACTCTGAGCAAGAAATAAATAACTAAGCACAGCACAGTAGCTTTAATGACAATCTCTTAAGCCTCAAAATCTGCACACCGTGTTGCACTCCCCCCTAACACATGATTCAAAAGAAACAAATCTGTAAAGTTACTATGTAGAAAAGAGGTAGTCACCCATGCAATTTAACTGGCGTTTCTACTTATGTGATCACTTAACAAAACCATACAAGTCCTGTTTCTATTAAATCAGAAATCTTATTGCTGTAGCACCTACTGCTGGGATCTCATAATCTATTGCAAATGAGGCTTAACGAGAAATTAAAGATACAGTAGGTCTTCTCCCAGTAGACATCGTTCCCTGGAGAACCCAGGAGCATGTTCACACGCTGAACAGTGATGGCAGTGCAGCCTGGTACCCAGCCTGCAGCAGGCCAGCGAGCGCGGGCAGAGGGGTCACTGCGCCCTGGCTGCGCCGAGCAGCACCAGCACCAGCAATGCTGCCAGCATCCAACAGGGAGTGACGGGCAAGCCAGCCCTAGCGGCTGCACACTAGTTGCCCAACATATTTTTTTTTTTTAACTGGGGAGTTCTTTACCTCCTCCCCTGCTTCTCTCTTAATTTCTCTTACTTATTATTACATCAGCCACAAACAGTTGGTGCACACAACTGTAAAATTCATAAAGGAGAAAATACCCTGGTATGGTCCAAACTGTGGCACTTAAAATCTAATGTGACAGGGTATGTTATTCATAAAGTAACAATAAATGCAATCACTCTGAATAAATGTGCCTTAAAATAACTTCTGCAATTATTATAAGTACCTCTGAGTGCAATAAGATAAACAACTATCTTGAATATTCACATTAATGCACTAGACTATTCTTGCCAGACAAATATTCCTCTTGCTCTCCAAACATTAACCCACATTTAGAAAATGGCATTTAAATACTGTTACTCACAGGATTCACATATTAGCTCACAAGGGGAAGGCAGTTCCCATACATTTAAATGCAGAATAAACATAATGTAGAATAAATAAATGCAGACTAAATCTTGGCCCACTAGGTACCAATCACCACCTAGAAATGCTCCCTGAATAACATTAGAGAGTACAACATTTAACAAAGGAAAATAGCCACTAAATACCTATATGTAGGCACATATACAACATACCTGCTAAAAAAAGGCTATGAATGGTTTTAATTTATAAACAATAAGAAGTTTATAAACACAAATGTCACAAAAGGGGTCCCTCCTTCCTCTCTTATTATAGGATGTAAATGATTGACAGCACTAGTACAGAGACATCTGTTTACTCAACAAAAGGTATATATTACCATTAACCTATTAATATACTCAAATTATCATGGTAAAATCTAATAAAAATTAAGTTAAACAGTTCTAGACAATATTTCACCCAGAAATACAAGTGCCAAATAACTAATGCTTAAAAATCATGTTTTTCTACCATTACCATTTTTTTTCCTTTTGAAATATGAGTAAACTAACATCTTTACTGGAGGGACAGGGAACTTACTTCACACCACTTGTTAGCAAAAAACATGTAACAAAAGAGTAAACAGGGAAATGAAACCATTACCACCACCACCAGGGATCATGGGGGAAATCTTAATGAAGTTAGAGCCAGAAATTTGTCTAACCATAACTTTAACAAGGAAAGAGATCTACTCCAATCAAACACATACCCATCAGCTTAAAAAACATACTTGGTCAATCAAGTGCTGATGAAACCAGGCAAACTTCAACCTCATAAGTTGTGGAACATGACAAATGGCTCCTGAGCATTAAATCTGAAGTGAACTTCACTTAAATGGCACATGAAGTGGTCCAAGCTGCAAATGGTTGTTATGCAAGTAAATTTTGCTGTTGGGTAAGGCAGACTCCCATGCACAACAAACCTGATAAACACTTATCACCGCTGGGTTTCTCAGCAGCCCCTGCCTAATCAGAACATTTACCCTGTGAAGGATAAGAAGGCCATTTTCCTTGCTTATTTATTTAGTTTTGTTGTGAGTTTGATTAACTGTAGTAAAGACAAATCAATCTTTTGTGTTTGTGTAAAATGGAAAAAAGGAACAAAGTTAGCTTTAATGGCCCTGCAGATGCTCAGCTGGAATGCACTTACTGAGCAGAGAGCTAGACAAAGGAATTCAGGCTTTTAACACCATCAAGAACTGGCTGACATCACTTATACTTCTACCTGCTTAAAGGGAAAACAACTCCACACACAGTGAAGAGACTTTCTTTTTCTCTGCAGTTCTGTCTATAAAGGCATCAAGTACTACAAGGTTCTTCCTTGTGTCCCTCAGATTTCCACGGTATAATTTGGGAGATACTAGGAAACAAGTATCCAAAGGAACACTGTCAGAAGGAGAGATGATTTGAAGCTCTAAATCCATAAGAATATTTCTTTCACTGTTATTAAACTTGCTTCTCAAGTCAGTTGTGTGGCAATGTTGCATTTTTTACATCAATAACCTCTTATAAGGACTGAAAGATAGCATGAAATTCATGCCCACTATAAAATGAGGAAGCTTCTGCATAAAGAATTTGAATGAGACACTTAGAAGTTGAAAGCAGAACTCTGAGAAATTTTTCTTCTCATATATTCTAATTATAGTGTTGATAACAGTGGAAATCACAAAAAAAAAATTTAAAAAGAAAAAATTATGCCATTTTAGTGCAATGCCCATTAAAAGCCTTTAGTAATACAAAGAAATACCCGGGTCTTCCAGACTATGGACAGCCAAGTTTTAGCCCATGGAGGATTTAACCTTTTTCTTAGCAAGGCACAGAAAAGGACAGCTTGACCAGGATGGAACCAAAATGTAGCAAGAGTTCCCATATTCAAGATATTCTAGTCCCTGAATAGACAGACAAAAGCATATGCTTTGGTTTCTTGCTACATCAGTTTCTGCTTTTTCATAAGAATTAATAAAGCAGAAAGAATTGGAACCTTTGTTCTAAGAAAAAGTTCCATCTTCCATTGCTATAACACCTACAGCCTGGTCTCTCCTGGGAGGAAACAAGTTCAGTTTCCCTTAAAATTCCCTTTTCAATGGTGTCATTATTGTAGCTTCACTTGTACCAGCCAGAAACAAGACATAATAATCACTGAATTTAAAAGGTGGTGCCTCTGAGTTTTCAGATGTAGGCCCTACTCACACTAAAGAGATTACTGGCACTACAGACATGAGGGCATATCCAAGTTGGTAGAGCTGCTCCTTTTAGGTCCAGCAATGCTGACTGAAGAAGGCTTTCTGCCAGCAGAGATACACCACCAAAGAGTGTTTCAAACTAATCTGACAATAATTGGCATAGTTATGTCCATAGCAGGATTTTGACTGGCAACAGCAGGCAAAATCAAAGCACATGCTTTTCTGCACTGTGGGACATGCAGTGAAGTTGTCAGAACTCCAGAGTATGGCACTGTATTCCTCTGAAATGTTTCAGGATGGCAAAAATGTTTCTAAAGAATCCTGTAATTGGCTCCAATTATTAGTAGCTGCTACTAACTGTCTCACAGTTATTAGCAGGCATATAAGTTAAGTCAGGAATTTGCAAGTAAAAGACTGCAGTCAGTGAGATTTCTTTTGATTCAGAAATCTCAGGTCAGAGGGGTCCATTATTTTCACCAAGTCTGACTGCTCATTTTACACAACTGTGGAATTACACAGAAGAGCTGAGTGCCAGGATGACTCTGCCACTGATTTGCAATGACCCTTTACAGGGCTGTTAACGTGTCAGTACACCATGGCTTAATTTTTAAGATAAGGAAGATACACGTGTATCTCTTGGAAGCAAATGTTTATAAGTTGCTCTGACAGTACCTTGAGGACAGTGCTGTATAAAACATCTGGATAAAGATTATAGAATTGTTTAGGTTGGAAAAGATCTTAAAGATCACTGAGTCCAACCATTAACTTAACACTGCCAATTCCATCACTAAATCATGTCTCTAAGTGCCACATCTACACATCTTTTAAATACCTCCACGTATGATGAGTTAACCACTTTCCTGGTCAACCTACCCTGATTGTATCCAGTTCTTTGTATTTTGTGAGCAGAAAAGCTCACACTGTCAAAATGGAACTCCCATATGGACTGTAACAAACTGTTATACAGGGCTGATGTAGGAGGGACATAAGAAACCTTCTGCTCTCTTTAATGTTTCTGAAATGAAATAAAATATTGTAGGTGACTACACAGTTCCTACAAATTGAGGTTCCTGAAGACAGGAATTTCTTGCAAATTTTTCTCATCAGTGGGAAAAGCCTGCAGTGCACATCTATAGAAGTAAATGGCAGCAGAGGTTAACACCAAAGGCAAATGACACTCAGAAAAAGAACCCTGCCGTGGTGGACCATCAGTACTCATCCCATTAGAACACAAAACCTGCTTTCGGCACAGTTTTTCAAACAGGTGCAGAGTAAAGCTCTATAACCTCTCTACCAGGCAGCTTTGAATCTTAGCACCTCACAGGTAGTGGAACAAATTACCTGGCTGGTCCCAGGATATCCCTTTCACCTAAGTCTCCCACTTACCCAGAATGTGCAATTGATGGAAACAAATGCTACAATCTGACACCATGGAGCATTTGACAGCTGTCAACTCATTAAGTTCTATTCACTGGCTTCCCACCTTCTTGCTAACGTATTACATAAATTGCATTTTAGCTGGCAGCCTTTTCCTTTGCCTGAAGCCACTTTGTACAGAGCATATTTAAGTTAATTTTTTTTTTTTAATGAATTTATTCCCTTCCCTTTGGTAATTTGCCTCACTTTGCAACAGTTTGAATGGGCTGCAGGATACTGTTTCATTATCAGCTGTAACTGGAAATGAATATTTTATAGCAGCTGAACAGAGGTTTGGCTGTAAATGACTATATCCTAATTACACAAAACAAAAGGAATACAGAAAGAAAAATGAATTTAATTAATGAAATATTGATGCAATTTATAGACAAAGGCCTTCCCATTTAGAAGGGAGTTCCTGCATTGTGAATTTTATAAAGAGCTGGAGGTTCACTGCCTCCTTGATTTATCTAGTTATGTGTCTCATATTTAATTTTTGCTTTTTTCAGGCTCTTTAAAATGCCTGAAGGTATGTCTGGTATCTGTCCTTACTAAGTCACAGATGTAAGTTCTTCAAACAGAAATATATACTTATAGTGACTGTGTTACAAGAACATGTAAAACCAGAGCAGCAGTGCAGTCATCCTAGCTCAAACTCCACTGAAGCCTTGACTCCTGCCGCTGGCATTAGACATTTATCTTTGCTGACAGATAAAGCATAAACACAAGAGAAACCTGCAGAAGTACTTTTCTCTCACATATGCTAGTTGGAGTGGCAAGCATCAGTTAGGAAGTGGTTATACCTGCAACTCCATGCTGCATAGATTTTGTATTTCATGGTTCTTAATGGGCTTTTCGACCACATGCTGACATACTAGCTTTTAAAATCTATTTATGTTTTTTTTCTATAATATCATATGGCAGTGAATTCCACATTTCTTATAAAAGCACTTCCTCCTGTTTGATCTCAGCCTGCTTCTACCTTATTTCACTCCTCAATCTTTGTTTCATGAGAAACTGTGAGCAGTCATTGCCTCGCCACAATTTCTCTGATCCATTTTGATTTTAAAGACCTCTGTTATCACCATTTGGTTACCAATTTTTCATCATGAAGCCTATTTAACTTCTCCTCATGTGGAAACCATTGCATATCCTGCAGCTTTTTTATTCATCATAGATCAGTTTTTGAGAGCTGATGGCCAAAAGTCAGTGCAATGCAGAAGGCAAGGCACAACACAGATTTACACAGTTGCACAATAATAGTTTAGATTTTTTCCTCTAACGATTTCTAAATTTTAGTTTGCCTTCTTGAATGCAAATACATGTCCAAAAGTAACCACATCTGTTAATTTGTTAGCATACAAACTAATTTTCAATGTTCTGTGTGGTTAAGGAGATATATAAATCAGTGCCAAATTATGCATTTTTTTCTGTTCTGGCCTCAGTTTCTGACATTTTTGAATTCAAGGCTCTATATCACAAATGATTTATTGATTCCTGAGATGCTTCAGAATGCCATCTGTTGAATTGTATATGGAGTGCAATCTACAAAGAAGAAATAAAGCTTTTAAGAGGATGCTGCATTTCTCAGTCATTCCAAATCCAACAAGCTGGCACCTTTCTGAGGTCACAGAAGGCACCTGAGTAAGCTCCAGGGATGCCTGTTAGGTTCATAGAGTCAGGAGGGCAGAAGGAGAGCACTGTAATGTATAATCATTTAAAATGGACTGGAGCAATCCACACAAGAGCAGTAACAGACAGAAGACTCAGTATCATAAATAGAAATGAGGAATGCATTATACATTCCAGAAGTGAGGACACACTGTAGAATCTGCTCCAACTTGTTTCCTTATCTCTTTTTGATGGTAAATGGTCTTTAACATTATGCATGTTGTAAAGTGAATTAGGCTTAAATATAATGTCAAAATGCTGCCTGAATAAAATTAGAATATGAGAATAGACCTGAGCTTTAAAGAAAATCACACGCAGCTGTAATTTGTAGCCCAAAAGATAGTTAAAAATGGAAAAAGTATGGCATGTGTTTGCTTAAAATAACCTTTCTCTTCAAACCATTTTTATCATTTTGGATGATCATAACATTTCACCCTGGTGTGGACTCTATTGTCCACTGAGGGTCAGTAATGAAATACTTTCAAGGAAACTGCTCTAGTTTAAAGTTAGTAAGGTCAAAGAGAATGCAGACTAATAAATCCTATAACTACAGAACCAAGCAAGCACAGAATCTGGTTCTACGTGAAATGCAGTCTTCAGAAATGTGGGGAGAAACTATTGACTCTTGCCAGGCCAATCAACCAGATACCATAAGGCAAATCTTTGTAAAAGCAAGAGAAATAATAACGTGAAAGTATATAATCTAGAATTTTCTACAGGCATAGTTGCTTTAAATTCTGTATAGGATGTGAACAGAAAAGACTTAAATGAAAACACAACTCCTATACAATTCCATACCTTGCCATTGATTTAAAGTAAATATAATTTCTCACCCACTTCAGCAAAAAAAGAAAAATATACCAGGAGTGAATGAATGAAATAAAAGGATAATTGACAAGTTTGGAAGGGTGACAGATACCTTTCACAGATTTAAGTTACATCTCTCCCTGTGCTATGATTTGTTTTGTAGACTTTAGTCTCCATTTCCCATTCACTGTTTCCACCTTCAGCCCAAAGCTGTCAAAGTCCTTCTGCTCCTACTGTGCCTCTCCCTCCCCTGCAGTATTACTGAAGCTCAGGAGCTTTGGTCTTCTACTTTCAACATTACTCCTCTTTTTCTCTGCCACCCCTTCTTCTTTCAGACACTGAGGAAAACTGAGTGGCTCTTTACTACCAACAGAGATACTGATCGTAACTCAAACACAGGCTTTTAAATCTGCAGGGGAAAGATTTCTTTANTTTAGATACTACAGTATAAACAGGATAAAAGAGACCTTGTTGCATGTACTGCTGTTTAGGCAAAGAAGCAACATATTTAGTACAGCTGACAAGGAAATAACAGCTCAGTTTTACAGTGAGTTATGATGTTAAAAGATTAACTTTTGTTCTATGCTTGAACAACACCAAATGCCCTTTAAAAACAACCTCAAAACCAGAATGATACCAAAGTATCGGGTTTCGGATAATAATTTTTTTTACTTGCACCTACATTTAAGACATACCATTCAGTGTGTGTATGGCAGCAAAGCACCCACTGGATACTTTGGAGGGTGCAGCCCCTACAAAAGGATCCAGGCTTGACATCCTTGCTTTTGAATAGCTAAAAGAAGGGAAATTTCTCACTGCATCAGGAGCGTAGGAACAAGAACCTGCAACATCTCCTTCCCACAGCAGTGCCCCGATTGCAGCCTGCTGTGGTGAGAAAGCCTCTCCCCTCCTTGCATGACAGAACAGGGAGCAGGACAGAGGACAGCCTTAGGAAATACCACTTATGGCCAAGATTAATGAAAGTACGGGCAGAAAAAGACTGTTTGGCTAAACATGGATTCCTTAATCTGGTTAGCCTGGGAGATTTCCAAAGAGGCTAACAAAGACTTTATTTAGGAATGCAGTTAGTGCATGTGTAACATTAACTGAGATTATACCTTAATAGTCTACAAAATAACATTACCAAAGATTATACTTATGCTTCTAGGGCCTTCTGACAAGAACAACTTCAGGAAAAAAAAGAAAGAAAAGAGAGAACAAAAATGTAATTGCCTGCCTATCAGCTCCACTATCATAATTACTTTCAAACTCTTGACATGGGTTGAATCAGATGAACACCAAATCAATTTTTGCAGCCAGCAATCATTGCATTCTTAGCTCATAAATTAAAATGTCACTGATAGACTGAGTACAAAATAATGCCTGTTTCAGTACTTTACCCTGCAGAGAGAGAAATGTCTTTCTCCCTCTGTTTGTGAGTGTAGCTTGTATATCCTTAATCACTGTACAGTACATTACACTCATCTAATTCAAACCAAAGTTTGCACAGCTGGATACCACACAGGAAAGCACAAGAAATTATACACTACCTACAGAGTGGGGTAGTCTTATCCCCCTGGGTATCCAGAACCCCATTCTAGATCTGGGGAGAAAGTGACATGAGTTTTGTCTTGCATGTGCACAGCAGCAGCATTGCAGCATTGGGGATTTTCTGGCTGCACACTGGTTCAGGGGAGGAAGTACCTTAAACCTGCACTGCACTGTCCTCCCCTTCATCCTTTTCTGATCTGCAGCGAACCACATCAGGCTGAAGTGAGTAGAGGGCTCCCCAATACAAGGAAAATTCTCAAAAAAGCCCCAGATTTTAAGGCCAGAAACTATTCACTGTTGTGATTACTTTAAGGAATAAAGTGATCAGATTAAATTTATGAGTCAGTAGCATATGTTGAAACCTGACCCATAATAATACAGTGCTTAATTTCATATTACCTTTTGTGTCCCATTTCTGAGTCTGAGTAGACTTAATTTAACAATCTGTTCTGTGCCCAGTACCTTGCCTATCACCTCTCCCTCTCTATTTTTAACCACAAACTCTGCAGCTGAGGGTCACAGAACCNCATTACTTAATCGTGACTTAATCATTGAGATAATTCTTTCTAATGTAAGGTGACTAGCCAAGCCCCAAACAACCTGTTTTTACTCTGAACTACCTCTAACATCATACTTACTTTCCAAAAGATAAAACTTCAAGCACCTTAGTCTCTCACCCACCCCAGCAGGAAAGGAGCCATGAAGACCAACAGTGGTTGAATTCCCATTTGCTCCAAAATTCTCCTCCAAAGCTTCACCTCCAAATACCAATGAATGAGACATCCAGCTGTACTAGCAAATCAAACTGATAATTTTAAATCCATTTCTGTAACAACCAATGTCAGTATTCAGAGTTTTGCCTCAAGGGATATCTTTGAAGAGTTGAGGATTTTTTTTCTGCCCTTTCTATCCTACAGAACCTGAGTTATAAACTCATTGAAACCTGAATATAAAGTACTTCCTTATTTATTAAAAATAGTATTGCCTATCACTTCAACACAACCAGCAGCCAGTACATAGTGGAGTGCTGCATTTAGGGAAAGTCTCCTCTTTTCCTTACAGTTGATTACTTCTCTGGTTCAGAAAGAGAAATTTCACTTTAATTGGAATGGTTGACTCTTTACTGGATCAGTGGGGTAATTTGACCTCATAGGATGTGATTAGCCACATGATCAAGAGGTCCTGTATGTTTATCACTTA
>VZTT01020472.1:2262-14153 GCA_013400855.1 Buphagus erythrorhynchus
CACCTGGCCTGCAGTTCAGCCAAGAGATCTTCTGGCTGCAACGCTATGAAACCTTCATTTCATCACTAGCACTCAGGAGCATCACTGCAGTCATTTTACAGGGTCTGGAGAAAGAACTGCAGAAGAAAGCCAGGAGCAAAGGTAGAGATGGGGAACACAAACGGTAGAGAGTGATAACATTTGTTTTCCCCAGAAAGCTGGTCTTCTGGTGTGTCAGTAACATTTCTTAGTGATAAAATTTCCAAAATGAATGCAAGGAAAAAATCAAGGAGTGGAATGATAAAACAAGGCATTTCCCTATCGCTGTGGTACAATTGTCAACATAAAAGGTTTGACTTACACCAGGATGCTCCAGGATGCAGTCATAAAAAATAAAAGTACTCTGGGGGCGCAACAGCATTCACAGGGCTAAAAAACTTAGTGGTTTTATTCCAGCATATTTGAAAACAATGTGTTCTCTTTCTGTTTTTCATCTTTCAACTCAGAGGGAAATGCTCCAATGGTACCATCAGTAGCTCCACTTTGGAGCTACAGCTACCAAAATCCTATTGGCAGCAAGTAGTTTCCATTATTGTGTTGTTGACCCTTTTCCTTACACACTTGCTTTCCTATGGCAAAGGTTGGTTCAATAAAGATTAGGAGCTTAGGCTGACTAACAGAGTGAGCCATCTAATTCAGGGCAGGTAAATCTCATCTTGCCTAGGATGATCTGTGTGTTTAAATGCCCATCTGTTTCCTGCACACACATACCCCATCACAGTTCTGCAGGCCAGAATATGAAATATTGTGTTAGGATGGCTTCAGCCACACCTCTATGTAATCATCTGCTACACACACCTGACACACTGCATCTTTTGAAGGCAAGTCTTCCACAGCCCTCTCTCAAAGGTAATGTTCAAGCTATCCCACATTACTTGGGATAGAGTCTTTAGAATATGCACTGTATTCCTGCCTCATGTGCTAATGTAACCAAGGTATTTCTACCATATTTCTGTATTATTTCTGTGACCTACTGAACTGGATACACGCAGAATCACAGAAAAGGACTAATTACCTACATCACAATCAAAACAGACATTGTTTGGGCCAGATTGTACTTGACTCTACTTCCTGGATGAGCTGCTCATGAAACATCCTTTGAAATGCACTGTAGGAATAAAATGTACACTGCAATCCTTCCTTTTTAAAATTTTTTCTTAAGTAAAGAAGTATTTAAGCAAGCCCTGGAGCTCTGCATATCAATTTCACCACTGATTTACATTTTTTTATCACAGGTGGAGCATTGTGGTTGCTCCCCCTTTTGATTAACCCATTTTCTCCTGAACACTAAGGGCAAGTCATGTGCCTGTTATTTCACAGTTCAGGCCATTATTTAATGTTTCCCATTTGCTCCTATGTCTTTCATCTCCCTGAGAAAAGCTACTTGTCAAGCCACTAGTTTTATTTGGCTATTAATAGGTGGAGATTTTTGTTTTGTTTTGCCTCCAGACAAGTATTCAATCAAGCCCCTGCAAAAAGATTCCAAGCAGAGAGGTGAGCCCTCTCACTCTGTTCACCATACTTGGTCCAGGCACAGTACTTCCACTGGAAGAGATTTTGTACCTAACTTCAGTGACTTAATGAAAACATCCATAACTTTACCAGCAGATTCCTTCTAAGTTGCACTAGCCTGAAATTTTGGGGAAAATACAGAAGAGATCTGTCTTTTACCATTCCTCATAGCAACCTTTTTTTTATCCCAGATCGTCTTAATTTCCTGACACACATCCAGACATACTTTTGCTTGCAGATATATTTTAACTTTAGGTTACAAGACAAAAAGTAGAGAGGTTTCTTTCATTCATACAGCTGAAAGGAGCCAGTTTGTCTTCCCAACATGACCTTCTCCAAAAGACAGACCACTGAACATGACCTCGAGTTGTTGCTCAAGGTTTTAGATTCCCTCTGAGTTCTGTTCTTCAGAAAGCGCTCCACTCCTGGTTTAAAAACTTTAAGATGCGAAGAAAACTCTACAATTTTGTGAAAATTCCACTCCATGTAACTTTTAATGCATCACTTTAATGCCTGCCTAATGCCCATGCCCATAAAGTGATTATAGCTTCCCTTGAGCACAAACAGTATTAAAAGCCCAATTAATAATAGAAAAGGTTTTACGACGTGCAATTAAGCTACACCTTTACTAATAATTTGAGGTTCTCGACATGCAAGCCATATATTTGTAGATACTAATATAACCTCACACAAAAAAGTCCCACTTTCTGCCCTTCACTAGCTATGTATAGATGTATTTCTTCTTTTTTTAAAAAAAATATAGAGAGATGCATTTGATTTTTAGCTTTAAACCCTTGATATTTGAAATGTCTTCTATTTTCTTTTTACTTTTGTCTATCTCTGAAAGTTCAGAACACAGCTATGAAAATCATATCCATTAAGGATCCCAGGCAGAATGATATATTTCCTCACCAAACTCTAAATAGACATATTTTTCTAGCAACTCTCCCTGCCCTCACACTCCACACTAGCACACATGACTGAGCCATGTGTACCAGCTCACTGCCTTTTGGAATTGTGCTCTTCCACCACTGGCTTTTGCAATTCACAGTTTCATAAATCCAGCATTTAAAGGACATTCAAGTGACCAAGGACAAAACACTCCCTGGAGAAAGAGGATTCATTTCCTGAGACTTCCTTTGAGACAAGCATTCCAAAGACTATTTCTCAGCTTACTCATCTCTCAGACAGCACACATTGCATCCACAGCATAATCCACACGATTATTTATTAAGTATTTAGAGATGTCATCCTCTGCCAAGTTGGCATTTGGGATACCAGTTCTTTTAGAGTGAATTTAAATAAGTCTGGCCTTCCTTGTGCCTCAGTCCTTCAGCTTTAAAATGGAAATTATTCTCTTTATCCTCTTCTAATTAGCAAGATACACAGGGATAAAACAATCTCTCAGAAGCTACAAGGAACTTCCTCTACTTCCTGAAAAAGAAATAAAGCTTTGAGGCCTCATTAGTTTGATTCATTACTCTATCATGATTTCACTAAAACAAGTATTGCAATGAAATACACATTTTGAGATTAAAAACCAAGTGAATATTTAATAGCTATCCCAGTTTAAGAGGCAGCTGAAATTCCTTGTCCCTGAAGGATCTACTGAAGACCACTTAACAGTAGCAGAAGTCCTCCTGCAAACCTTTTATGGATCATCACCTTCAATCAGTGTCCCACTCTTCCAGCACCTCCCTGCAATAATCTACATCCCAAATACTGTAGCTAACCCCAGCAGAAGAAATATGGAAAGGCAGCAATCTCCAAGTTCAACCTCAGACATTATGGCTGTGCTCACCCAGTGTGTTTTCAGAAGTAAAGCAGAATTAGCAGCTCTCCCCACAGGCTCAGCCTTGTGCCACTGTTTGCTGTTCTCTGAATGCTGTCAATAGCTGCACTCCTTGAATTAATTCAGACTGTAAATAAGAAGCATAAAGTGAGATGGGATCACTGCTTTCTCTCCCAAAGAGTGTAAGAAACCTCTGGCCCAGGAAATGAAGTTTCTGAAAAGGTTTGTAAAATCAGAGTTCTGGAGCCATGGGCTTTTACTGTTACAGGCTGTTACATTTTAAACACATAGTTTTAAGGCAGTGCTTTCATATCATAAGAATGGGAGTCCTCTGGCTGAGCAATTTCAAGCTACAGGAGGACTGAATCAGCTCTGGCAAGTTCAGCCTCAAAAAAAAAAGGTTACTTCAGCCTCTTTAACTCTCTATTTTGAGCAGATCTAGGCATTAATAAGTATTTTCTTGCAGTGGTGTTTGAGCACTGTTGTTGTTATAGAAACTTGTAGATATTTATTGCTGGTTTTGAGATATTTGCAGTTTGCCAGTCAGAGGATGGCTCGTTGCAGCTGCCTATGGCAGAGTTTGTAAATTCTCAGTTACTAACAGCTCAGATTATAAGAAACCCCCACCTGACACAATTTATTACTTCTTCCTAGAGCTGTTGATGGCCTAAGTGAAAAGTGTGAAGCCTGAAAACCAGTTTTGTGTGCCTGAGCACTGCATAAAGAGACTGTGCTGTGTGACAGAGGTGCAGGAGCACAGCTGCTCCTTCCCACTGATGCACTGATCCATCACTGATAATAATTCACTGATGCAGCAGCCCCTGGGGACCTCAGCTGACTCAGGGGAACTTAGGGGGGCTGTCAGTCACCTCTGAAGTCTCCTGGCCACCTCCCCTCATTCTTACAACCTCCCAGTTATCACAGGGTCTTTCTTGTTCCTTTAGTAATCAGGGCTATACCACGGCATTTGTTTCTTAAACTTGGAACTATACATGTAGACTGCCAAATTCTTCTCCCACTTGCACTCCCTGAGTTTGAAGCCATCCTGGATTCGAACTGGAGAGCACATCTGTAGGAATCTCCACTTGGGTTTTGGTGATGACAATACAGAAAAGGGAGAGAAGGAAAGAATACTCAGGAATTATTAGATGCCTTCTTCATAGTTATTCAAAGCCTTGAGGCCATTTTTGAGCATTTTTTCTGCAATCATTTGGTGATTGCATTTTTGGTCCTCTGTGGTTGTCATTCATTTATGTACTTAACTGCATATTAGTGATGGAAGAAATTGATCACATATTCATCTTTGCTGAGCTTATCTTCATGAAAAAGAAATTATTCTAGAGATAACAACAACCATAAGAAAATTCTTATGATTTTGGTTTATCCCCTTAGGCATGACAAATACTGAAAATGCTCATTGCCCTTCCATATGTTGTGTGGGGAAAAGAATGCAAAAGGAATTTTCAGTGTGACCCTGGGAATGAAGCCACAAGTCACGTGCTCTTGAACATGTAGAGCAAGGGCATTCTTGAATAATCAAATCCATTAATGTTCATACAGCAACAGCCCTAGACATAGTTCCAGTCCTGAAAGATCTGAGTAAAACCTTTAAGTATATTTGAGATTCAGGAAGAGCTCCTGAAAGCTGTAAGGATTTTTTTTTCTGGCACTTTGAAGGTGGGGATATGCCTTTTCACAGTAATTAATTTTTCAGACAAAAGCTATCTTCATTACTATTTGCCCAGCACTGTTGTAAGGCAGCTTACAACAGCACAAAGGACCTGTTCTCATGTACAAACTCCTAAAGTCAGATGCAGATAGAGGGGGAGTCAGTGTGGCCTCACAAGAGGCAAGAAACTCCCTCACCAACAGTGAGAGACTTCAGGGCTCACAGCTCTGGAAAAGCTGTGGCTAACACTGCTGTTTTACTTTCTTTTTACAAGCATAACAATGTGGGAGATGATGTTGTCAAAGAATCGTGGTTAATTCCTTTTTTTCATTAAGTCCTGCCTAACTGAGGCAAGACCAGCTGTTTCAGGATAAACCAGGAGCAAACAGAAGCTGCTCTGGGGGAAGCTCTGAATGGCATTTTATCCACCCCTTCACAGCAATCCAACCAACTTCCACAGACTGAGATAGCTTCAAGTTTTCCTCCTTAACCTGCACGCAAAGAACAGACAGGTATGGAAAACCTAGACATCTGTCCTGGCTGAAGGGAGATACACAACTTATTTATCACTTGAGTTTCAGAGATCCAGTACTTTTTTTTTAACTCCTCCAGTGTCTCAGAAGAGTTTGGCTGGTGGTCTGCCCATTTATAGAACCATCAGCTACATCCTTGCATAGCTCTCCAATCTTTATTAGCTCCATGAAAATCATTCTCTGACCTTCCCTCTACCAACTGTGTGCAACAGGAAGGTACCACATGACACTGAGCTGGTAGAACTGCAGTGGTAATGTTCAGTTTTCCTCTTGTAAGGGAATTTTCTGCAAGTAAAGAGAGCTCCTCACATCTCCTTCATTGCCTTTCATAGTTTCTAGAGGTGTAACAGTTTATGTGACTGGAAGCCTCATCCATTTTTATATGTGATGACAGAAAGATTCTTCCCTTTACAGCAATATATACATAATTAAGCAGTTCTGGATTTAGCTACAGGAAAAAAATGGATGGGTGCCCACACCCATTTTTCATGATTTGTCCTTGCTCCAAAATGGCCCAGTAGGATTGACTGAACAAATGTGATACCAGCCATTACTTGGCAGTTGGGATAGACCAGGACAAATCAAGTGAAACATCTTTCCATTTCACTGCAATTAAAACCTGCTGGAACCAGAATCAGTGCTGAATTAATGAATCCAAATCTTTACTGTTGTGGTATTGGAACAGACAGCTTCCAGAAGAGGAAATGGGAAGGCAGCCATCAACCTCAAGATGACAAGAGAAGAAATATTTTTTTCTGTAGAATCCTTTTGAGGACACTGAAACAGTGCTCTTCACAAAAAGATCTGCTAATAGGGAAAAATAAAGCGAGGGCAAGAGAAAAGAAGTTGTTTCAGGAGCCTTTCCATCAAATTCCAAACATCATCTATTTTCTTAAACTAAGAGCAAGTGATGATTTTCTGTACAGGAAAATTAACTTTTTTTCTCCTCCAGAAATATATAGTATGATTCCCTGTTTAGTGACACTTCTTGTTAATGCTCTTTTATGGATAATTTGGAAAGAGATTGTGAGAAAGGAAAAATACACATTGTAGACATGAATGATACATGCATTGCAAATAGCTTAAAATCTAAAAATTGAAAGGTAGGACAGCTATAAACAACCTAACTGATGAATTATGTAGCTATTTAAAGCCATTGATTAACCAATTATGGACAATTTATTAAACCCTAAAGTACCTCGAGAAAGCAACTGCCACACAAATCTTAACTAGCAAAAGACATGTACCAAAAGAGAGGAAAAAGGACAACAGCTAATCCATACAGTCTGCTGGAAATTCGTAAGACCTGTGTGTTGGCAGGCTGTCAAGGGGAGAGAAGGGAGGAAGGGTAAGGGCCAAATTCCTGAAATGAGGAGCTTTCTAAGAGCAAATCCTCACAACCTCCCATGGAAATCTTTACCTGAGGAACAAACAGCCAGTTGTATTCTCCACATCTGAGCATGGGGTGAGAGGCCATGTCTTAGATAACAGGTCCCAGACATGGTGGGATTTAGAGATAATCACCAGCAGCTTGAGTTGCACCTGGATGAGGACAGGAAACTGGTGCAGAAACATGAGCACAAGCATTATCCTCTCTCAGCAGCTCACCTCGCAGATGGGAGTGCTCTGAAATAGCTGTAAATTCTCAAAGGTTGGCTTTAATTAGAGCCTAGCCTTGCCATGAGGGGGATGGAGAGCCATTGCCCACTCAGCAGGAGTGATCCCAGTCTCCTGCCTGGCTGCAGATGATGAAAGGCACTGCTGCTCACTGCTGCTACTCCACATTGCAAGGCTAGTGACAGACTCAAAAGGCAAGGCTGCAAAACTTCATCATGGTGAGAAGAAAGATTATGGCATTAGAAGGATGAGAATTCTTACAATCAGCCTGAGCTGGCCTACCCTAATTCCTCTCTGGCAAAGCCCCACAGGCATTTAAACTTTCCTCATTCATCACCACAGGATTTTATCATGCAATATAAAGACTACAGCAATGCAAGAGCCACATCTTATGGACACTTAGGTTTTATCTATGCTACAAAAACCCTCAGCAATACTTTGCTTCCACTACTGCATCCTAATTGCAACCCAGCTACATCAAGGGCTGGTTCATCCATGCACCAGAGCTGCCTTCCATGCCCTGGTTTCAAGGGAATCTCAGGTGCAAAGCCCATAAAGGAGACAGAATGGCCCTCAGCAGCCATGGGAGCACCAGAAGGCATCCCCTGCCTTCCCTCAGCCTGCTGCTCTGGACACAGCCTGTTCTGCCAGTGCCTCCCCACAGCCAGAAGCTGCTTTGTTACTACAGGATGTATAAAGTGATTTCACAGCCTGCATTTTTGAAGCCCACGGAATACCGTAGTAAGAGATTTAGGCATAAACCCAAATCTAAATACCAAATGCACAAACTATCCACTCTTTAACTCAGGGCAGGCTAAGCTGCACCCAGCCCTGTGCCCTCCAAGGTGCTGCATCAACTTCCATTCCCAGCAGGGATGAATCACACCCCAGCTCTGCACATTCTTCAAATGTCTCTCCAAGCAAACAAAGCATCACTGCTGGTTTATCAATGTTGAATCACAGATAGTTCAATCTCAGCTGGATCCTTACCTGGTCACAAAGTAATGGCCAAATTTAATGGCCTGGGGACATAAACTCGATTTAGTATAACTGTGAGACCATAATTTTATTCAGGAAAAATGCTAAGAGTGAAGAATTGCTGTGATGTAAAGAAGAAAAAAAAAATCAAAATATTACTTTAATGACTATGCAGTTTAAAATGTTTCTCAGAGTTTCCTGGAAAGTCTTAATGAAAAAAAAGGAAACAAACAAGACAATCAAACCCCAAAGGGAAAAAAAAATTACAAGAAATCAGACTGGAAGAGGAGCTCCTTCATGAAAATGTGGAAAGGAGAAGCTCTAGAAAAGCTGAGTCACTGCTCAACTATAATGTGTATTTGAACAAATGGAACTCTTTGCCTACTTCTCACACATATGGATTATATGAAAACAAAAAGAGACCTCCCAGTACCTTACAGATAAAAACAGTAAACCTTGGGTAAAAAAACCAATAAAACGAGAAGGTCAGGGACGTTAGTGCCTCAGTGTGGGTCAGGTCCAGAACTGAATCCCTAAAATGGAACCTGCCTCCCAGTCTGCACTGGTAGGACTGGGGCTGGATCCTCCCGAGGTGCCATTCACATCAACATGGAGCAGTGAGGGAGCTGAGCCCTGGGCACGGGCTCATCTCTGCTCCAGGGATGGCTGTCTCCAGCACGAGGGTGAAGCAGAGCTGTGGGGGCAATTTCTTAAACTTCTGCAGACAGCTTAGTCTGCACTTTCACCATGAATTACTTTATTTATAAGACAAGAAGCTTGCTTTGATTTCTCTTGGAAACCTACCATTTCTGCTTTCTTCCCACTGTTTTCTGGGAGAAAGCAACTTCTTTTACATTAAGGATGTACAGAGTTGCTCCATTTGCAAGGGAAATGTGTTGGAACCCAAGAGCTTCAGAGGAATGCAGGAGGAGGAAGAAAACCTTTGCACTTAGTCTATCACAATGTAAATAATCTAAAAAAGAAGGGCTTGTCCAAATCAAGTGAAAGCTCAAATACACTGCAGAGAAAATGGAGAAACAGGCAAAAATCAGCATACTCAGAGACAGAGATACTTTAAGCACTTCTGAGACTTTGCCACAGCATTTGTCAGACCCTGCAAATCCAAATTTACCGAGAGCACTTAAGGTCCCATGCTCTGCCATGTAATTCCATCCTACCCATCACAAGACTCATGGTTGCTTCAGCAGCAAGCATTTGAGCTAATTAGGGTTCACACTGGAAAATATGAAAGGCTTTTTAGCACTACTTCCCAACATTTCCAAACACAAACCTTTCACAAAGGTAACTTGTGACTGCTCTATGTTGTGTTCTCCAAGTAAGAATGTGTCCTCACTCTGTAGTCAAAGCTATTAAGGAAAAAAAAATAACACAATAGTTTGGATTTAAAATGTATCATTTTAAGTGCATCCAGAGGTGGGTTTTTTGGTTTGGTTTTGGTTTTTTTCCTTCCTTTCAAACTGTTGCAAGTTTTCTGAGGAGCAAACTAGGGAGCAAAGACAGGAAGGCAGCTTTGCTGTGTATCGCTGCCATCTAGTGACCTGTGTCTGAGAACGGGACTCCAACAGCAGCGTCACCCTGTCACTGCTGTCCCGGTTATGCTCTTTATTTCAGCTTTACCAGAATGCTACATTATTCACAGCTCCTACTGCACTGTATAGGTCTTCAAAGCAAAGAATAAATTTCAGTAAATGGTGGTGTCATATGTGTGACCAAATGACAGTAATGGAACATTTATTCACTTTGCATAATTGCTATACCTATAAATCACCCATAGGAGAATGGTCCTTTTAGAGAAAGAGAGGGTTTCTTTTTCCTCTGAAGACAAAGTTAATGCAGAAGAAAATCAATTGTATTATTAAAACATAATTAACATTCACAGACTTCATTATTTGCCTCTGACATTGCATTAAATGAGCTTCAGTGGCACTCACAAGAGCAGGCATTATGGTCATGTGTTTCTTCACAAGCTGCTTGTGATAAGCTCTCCATGAAGACTCAATTTTGAAAAGCTTCTGGCAATGACAGTGATTTAGGAAATGCAAGGACAAGTTGTGCCCACAATATGATTAAGAGTGGGTCTGTCTGAGCTGCTTAGGAGAGATCCCACAAAACATCACAGTGCCACTGCTGGCTCCTCAGTTAGTTACCCGGGCTAACTCAGCCCTCCCTGTCCCAGAATTGAGGGTGTAGAACTGAATTAAGGATTTGAGAGACCCTGATATTTCAGAGTCAGCTCCACAAGGAAAAGGTAGATGTGGGAGAAGGGGCAGAACCCAAGAAGCAGGCTGATAACATATAAGAGCAATAAATGTAAAAGCCATAGCCTAATAGCACAGCCCAGACTGTATCTTCATTTCTTTTATGCTCTAGACTTCTGGGAGGTATCACACTGTCCCATATGTGGCTGAAAGTAATTTACAAGCCCATGGCAAGGGCCAAAATCAAGTAAACCTATATCAGAGTGTTCCTAACAGGGAAACTCGTAAAGGTATATTGGAAAGAAAAAAAAAAAAGCTATTCAGCAAATTACACAGCCCATTCTCTAAGGAGGTCATTGAAGTCAAATAAATTTCATAGGTCTTTCCTATGCAATAATTTAGATGTAGTTAATATGCCCCAGAATACCAATAACAGCTAGATGCAGAGGTCATTTATTCACATTTTATCAATAGGATCTTTATGAGATGCAGGCCCTTTCTTCAAGATCCACCCCATGCCAACAACTCAGAACATCAATGCTGTCCAGAAACCCACCTCAGTGCAATCATCCATTTCAGACTGCTGACTGAGCAATATGAAGCTAGAAAATGTCTTTGGGAGATACTCAACCCTCTGCCTCCACCTCAAGCCAAAACTAACTTCAGACTTGCTGGGAGAAGGAAAAGGCTGCCACCCCCCAGCCATGAGAGGTTTTCATATGAAGTATGATAGCATCGTGTTTCCTCTGAATAATAACTTACTTCAGCTTAATGCTTGTTTCTTCCTTGCCTGGGGTTCATCACTGCAGCAACACAATGATGGTTTTTGTTCTGCATACCCTGCACCAAACAGAGATTTCTGATGCTTCACTACACAGGATGCAAGCAGATCAAAAATTAGTTTAACAAAACACATAGCTAGCTAATTGACTATATGCCCTTCCCATAACATGGATTTTACTACAATTTCAACGGGGGTGGCTTTTCAATGGACTTAAGACAATATTGTTAAAATACACAAGACGAAAATGTTGCCACCCAACCCAACATAGACAAGTCAAGCTCACTTGTTGAAATACATCCACACACAGCAGTGGACCATGAAAGTCTGAAGGCCACATACAATCAGCTGGTGAGTGCTCCACTGCTCCAGGTTTAGAAAGAAATAGATTTCCTTCAAGGTCCACCTACACAACAAATATTCAGAGCAGTCATATTGGTGAGTGCTGCTGATCCCACCGCTTCAATAACCAGCTGAGAAAAATTACTTTCAGAAATCACACAGCTCATAATGGAGAGTTCTGTAGAAAAAGTCAGTAATGTGATTGATCCAGCTGGACAAAAAGCCTGAGAAAAATCAAACAAGATCTGGCCTGAAGATCTAAAACATTTAGGATTTCTCAGTTTTCATTTCTAAGTGTTAAAACCATTTTCTGGGCGCATTCAGAAATTCTGCTTATATAAATACGTTAGGTTTTAAGGAATACTTTTCAGTTATTCTGCTTATACACACATCACCTCCTCTCTGAGCT